>JASANE010007652.1:0-21927 GCA_030248225.1 Trileptium ribeirensis
TGTAGGTTTATATATTTTTACATTAATATGTTGGAAAAATTAAATTTTAACACAAACGATTTTTTGTTTCGATACACGTAATGCACACAATATTATGCATACACATAATAAATACACTCGGTATCAACACAACATATAATAGATTTCTTCACATTCTATCTCACGTAAACAACATAATAATACATATATAAACGTACGACTATCCTGCTTCAAGAAGCTGGGAACTCAGAGGCAAAATTTTTGTCATAATTGTACACGCTAACAAAAAATACAATAATACGGGAGACATGTATGCATTGACTCACATTAGAGATACAAACATACGACACGCACATACACTATTGCATCAAACAACCATGATCTACATGAGCAAACAAGTTATTACACATATACACGGATTATGACATACATTAGATCTTCTCAACATACAAGAAACAATACAAACAGGTTCATATAATACGTACAACCAACAACAATGGATGACGCAATTTCCTAGCGCATTCTCTTCGACTTTTCCCAGCAGCTTCGGTTAGGCAACAAAAGAGAATAAGCTTAGAGGGCTCTGCTTTGTCACACTAAGCTTTGTTTCCACTCTTTCGGCACACAGTATTGTATCGAACATCGTACCTGGATCCATAACCTTCACTTCGTCGGGTATTCGAGGTTCAATCCTGCGATAAATCTGTTAGGAAAATTTGTTTGCTTTTCACCCTAAGCTTTGTTTCCACTCTTTCGGCACACAGTATTGTATCGAACATCGTACCGGGATCTATAACCTTCACTTCGTCGCGTATTCGAGGTTCAATCCTGCGATAAATCTGTTAGGAAAATTTGTTTGCTTTTCACCCTAAGCTTTGTTTCCACTCTTTCGGCGCACAGTATTGTATCGAACATCGTACCGAGATCCATAACCTTCGCTTCATCGCGTATTCGAGGTTCAATCCTGCGATAAATCTGTTAGGAAAATTTGTTTGCTTTTCACCCTAAGCTTTGTTTCCACTCTTTCGGCACACAGTATTGTATCGAACATCGTACCGGGATCCATAACCTTCACTTCGTCGCGTATTCGAGGTTCAATCCTGCGATAAAGCTGATAGGAAAATTTGTTTGCTTTTCACCCTAAGATTGGTTTCCACTCTTTCGGCACACAGTATTGTATCGAACATCGTACCGGAATCCATAACCTTCACTTCGTCGCGTATTCGAGGTTCAATCCTGCGATAAATCTGTTAGGAAAATTTGTTTGCTTTTCACCCTAAGCTTTCTTTCCACTCTTTCGGCACACAGTATTGTATCGAACATCGTACCGGGATCCATAACCTTCACTTCGTCGCGTATTCGAGGTTCAATCCTACGATAGATCTGTTAGGAAAATTTGTTTGCTTTTCACCCTAAGCTTTGTTTCCACTCTTTCGGCACACAGTATTGTATCGAACATCATACCGGGATCCATAACCTTCACTTCGTCGCGTATTCGAGGTTCAATCCTGCGATAAATCTGTTAGGAAAATTTGTTAGCTTTTCACCCTAAGCTTTGTTTCCACTCTTTCAGCTCACAGTATTGTATCGAACATCGTACCGAGATCCATAACCTTCGCTTCATCGCGTATTCGAGGTTCAATCCTGCGATAAATTTGTTAGGAAAATTTGTTTGCTTTTCACCCTAAGCTTTGTTTCCACTCTTTCGGCACACAGTGTTGTATCGAACATCGTACCGGGATCCATAACCTTCACTTCGTCGCGTATTCGAGGTTCAATCCTGCGATAAATCTGTTAGGAAAATTTGTTTGCTTTTCACCCTAAGCTTTGTTTCCACTCTTTCGACACACAGTATTGTATCGAACATCGTACTGGGATCCATAACCTTCACTTCGTCGCGTATTCGAGGTTCATTCCTGCGATAAATCTGTTAGGAAAATTTGTTTGCTTTTCACCCTAAGCTTTGTTTCCACTCTTTCGGCACACAGTATTGTATCGAACATCGTACCGGGATCCATAACCTTCACTTCGTCGCGTATTCGAGGTTCAACCCTGCGATTAATCTCTTAGGAAAATTTGTTTGCTTTTCACCCTAATGCGTCGTTCACAGAGATTTGCGTGCACGAATTGCACACCGTAAGTTATTGCAGTGACGATATGTTTTGATATGTTATTGCAATGCATAATACATTCCAAATCTCGGTTCGTGCAATAGTGCAGCATGAAAATATTGCGGTGACAATATTTGCTAATATTGCTGCTATTAACGAAGCAATGACGGTGTTGTAGCATCAATCGCTTACTGAAAGCTATTGTAGCGACCATATAAAATAGCACAAATGCTACAACGGCTTTCTCGCATCATGGTAATAACAATGGCAATGGAATTATATATTATATACATGCTAATATTATATATAATGTGATACGTAAATGTATATAAATGATATATATAATATATATTATGTATAATGTATATATACATTATGCTTATCTACCATTGGTGTCCAATGTACATCGGCTTACTGGTGGTGTAGGTGTTCTCTCGAGGGGATTGGCCGGAGCGGTGTAACCAAAAATTTTCCACTTTCCCAAATATTTCTATTTTTGCTAACAATTGGTAAAACTTTAGGTTATGTGGCGAAGTTGTGTACATATGGCTTAGGGAGTAACCACATATCCCCTATACGTGACTATGCTATATTTACAGTAATAATTATATGTAACGGGGCGGGATTGCGGGTAGCTGTGCAACCTATTCCAAAAGGGGGGCAGGGTACCCAGACAACTGGTGCCGGTGTCAAACCTCGCGGCTGCCTCCCGATTCAACACCACCTAGGACATAGGCTGACACACCCCCTCCCAAACCCCAGTGTTCAAGGATGGGGCCCGTTTTCTCGGCTTACGTGACTAGTGGTATGATGAGGTCCCCCCGCATAACTGACCCGTTCGAGACCGGCGGCCCGAAATGGGCAGTTCCCTTATGCCGCCCATTGGAGTTTATTTAGCCGTTGGCCCCCTTGCGATCAGTCGACTGCCAGACAGTGATCGTTATATTCCGACCTTTTCCATTTGTAAGTCCCTGCTCGCGTAGCTTACAAATCGTACACTTGTATTGAACGCCTCACAGGATTTTATCTTTGTCTGTGATCTATGTTGATTTTTCCCTCGGTATCAGATTTCACTATCGTATTGAAAAGTTTACAAAAGCTGGATGGATGTTTTAATGTCAGGCGATAACTACTACAGTGGCAGCTACTATGATTCGCTTTGTGGCCGGTGCATGTTTGAATTACGCGGCGAATGGTCTGACACTATTGAGTGCTGAAGCCACGGCCGGGGTTACGAACGCCCGTCACTAGTGGGACTAATAGGATGGGCTGTCCCTTTCAGCAGGGTTCTTAGCTGCCGGGTAGTTATGCGAACTGCGTTTGCTAGGGACTCAAGGCTTTCCAGTCCCTATCCAACGGTAAGGCGAAGGTTTTATCCGAAATCAGTTTAACCTTGAGCGGGGTCGGCTAGGTATCGACGTGTTTCCACTGTATAAGCCTAAGCCTGCTCCGTTTCATAGATTGGGGAAAACGCTTACGCTTATGCGGGGTCAATGCTTCACCAACAGGGATTCAACTACGCATAGCCCAAGGCAGAGGCTTGGGCTATGCATGGGCCATGCAATCTCGGTTCGTGGCCATAACCTTAGCCATTTTACCACACAGTAGTGACGTTACTATGAGCTAACGAAACGGCTCGTTCGCTTGTGGTTGCCTGACCTTAACGGTGCGTTGCGTGATCGGCGTAAGACATGGGTCGTTCAGCTTTTCCGTACGATAACACGCGCTCGACTACGAAAAGCCTCCAATGAAGAAGTTGTGATCGAATCAGATTGTATTCTAAACATTAAACTGCATGACGATTGCCTAAAGCGAACCCAACGCAAACTATCTTCTCCTAGTACGCTACCTCAGTGTTCCAGGGCCACCCATTGGCTCCTGGACATCGTCAAAACAACACGGAGTCCTAAATGAATCACTTTTTACTTCAAGTCAATGGAATTACGCTACACATAAGCATAATGCGGTATTCACGTTATAATGTCCTCGCTGTTTGGAACTTTTGTCCCCCTGTAGTCGCGACGCTACCGTATAGACAGTCAGGGTGACACCCATACTGTAAATCAGTTGCCGATGGTGTACCACAAGCCCCTAGCTAATACATTTCTTCCTGACAGTGTCGTACACATCCTTACCTACCAATTTGGCGCGAATTAACTATAACGGACACCGTCTGTAGCTAATGCGGTTTATTAGTCAACTGTCCTGTGTAGTGTTTTTGTAAATTTACGATATTTGTATCTAGTCCATATGGACATTGCTCAAATATTTCAGAACACTGTCAATAAAACTGCCAGAAGATACGGTATGCCTGACACTGTCGAGAAGTTGTAATACGCGTAACTAGCTACCTTTGAAAAAAATTATTAAAAACATGGGGGTGTCTAGGACACCCTGTTGTCCACAGTGTGTCTGACACTGTGTGGTGTACATAGATTCCAAATGTTGGGGACATTATATCGTGAACGCCGCATAATATTAACGGATACCAGGTACGGTATAGTACAAATCGCATCAAGTTAAAGCTTTGTTTCCACTCTTTCGGCACACAGTATTGTGTCGAACATCGTACCGGGATCCATAACCTTCACTTCGTCGCGTATTCGAGGTTCAATCCTGCGATAAATATGTTAGGAAAATTTGTTTGCTTTCCATAATTAACTGCCAGGTGCTAAGCGCTGAATTTAGTTCAGTAAGCGCTTGCGCATCACTCTCACTGAGTGGCTTTCGCCTTGCGCATCTTCTGTCATCGGTTTCCTGATCGACTCTTGCTACTAATATGTTGCCATTCTGCTTATTCTGGTAAACCTGTTGAATAGGAACTTAGGGTGACCTATTAAGTGAACGTTTAATAGTGCCGCCTTGTTATCTTCGGGACATCCGTTCGCTTGAAATATATCTCGGATTCATTAATTCTCCAGCATTGAAATTTTTCACTTTTAATGCCAATGAAGGGAATAATTGGTATATTAGATCCCCGATGGCTCATTATTTTGTTATGTTGTCTTAAATTTGCGTTACGCGTTTTTCATCGACGCATATATAATTGCTAAATAAAACAAAGAATGTCAGTTTCTTTACAGTTCTATAAAGCTTGTATATGTGTACTAAGAGGAAAATTTAGGGACATCACTAAAATACAAAGAAATTCATAAAAAATATGTCAATTTTCGAAGATGTAGAGCTAAAACTGGGAATGCTAGGAAAATCGTGCATTTTATGCGTACAAACGTACTGAGGTGAACAGTGAGCAAATGTCTCTAATGTTATCGTTTTATACAGGAATACAACGAAATTTAATAAAACATGTTCAAATTATAGGCGCTGAACTGGATTTTTATTATAACCTAGGCTAGAAATCAGGAAATTAACTCAAAACATTATTTTAACCTGGAATTTTGAGTAATTGTACGTTAACATGTGAACAATGGAACTAACGTGTTACATAATATTGGTAGTAAGCATCATTGTATGTATAATATTAATGTGTGCGTCAAAAAGGCAATAATCAGTTGAAAAAATTAGGCATATGTAACCTCTGACATGCGGTAACTGCATGCGTTTATCCTGCGAGGAGTCCTACACAGTTTACGTATATACATGCAGTTGACCATTGATCGTACGTAGGGACTATCTGACAGTACATGTATACATGTAGGGTCTTGTTTCTTTTCCGTTATGTTGTATCCCGTAGGGTTTGTTTTTTATTTTATTTTCGCTCTTTATTTCAGTGTTGGTTGTCATTAGTACAGCAATGAGAACTTTAGTTATATATTAGAGATAAAATTTTAACGAGGGGTGGTCCTGTACAAATCAATCATATATATGGCCTCAGAGTCTGTGATGAAAGATACAACATGGTCCCCCTACTCAGACAATTTTGTAAAGGGGGGAACGGTCGAGCTAAGCTTAATAGGGAAAGGGGACGCTCGTTTTCTACTACATAAGGGCTTGGTGCATGATACAGATACATTGCATATTATGATACATACAAAAATAAACAACAAACAAATCACCGTTTATACAAAACAAACCACAAAACTAGGAACGTATGCAACCACAAAGAGGCTAGACCGAACGCCCATTTAAAGCCTGCTTGCGGCCTGCTAAGCTAATCGATTCCCTGCACTAGGTGCATCGCTACTTCTCCCTCGAGCAAGCCGGGGTCGTATGGGCACCGTTTAGTAGGAAGCCGATGCTGTAGTTGTGCGAACCCTTCATAGTTAGTGTGTAGGGTTTTTTGTTTTACCATCCACAATTCGAAAATTTCGACCCTAGTAGATATGATCAATAATAAATGAATAAAAGCTTACTGTATCATAAATATACTTGCATTGAGAATAGCTTTGTAATTATTTCACGACACTAAATAGCCGACAATAAGCTAATATCTTTGTAATTATTTCACGACACTAAATAGCCGACAATAAGCTAATATCTTTGTAATTATTTCACGACACTAAATAGCCGACAATAAGCTAATATCTTTGTAATTATTTCACGACACTAAATAGCCGACAATAAGCTAATATCTTTGTAATTATTTCACGACACTAAATAGCCGATAACAAGCTGATCACTGCGTAGAGAGGTTGTTTAAAAATAAAATTCAAGATGAAATGGTTGTCGGAATGTAAAAATGTATTAAACACTATTAATTCATATAAAGTTGCGATTACGGTTAGTGAACCGTTTGTAATGCCTTGTGTTCAAAAACTTAAAAGAATCCGTTCGTTTAGCGATTCGTTTGATGTACCGAAATTGATGTCCGATAAGCTTGGATACAGCTGTAAATCGCCAGGGTTAAGCGTTGAAATGATGTGGATTCTGCGCGATATTCTAAATCTTACGTTAGTGCCGGTATTTGTCGATCCGTATGATTTTGGCCGTATTACAAACGGATCTTGGACAGGCACCGTTGGGACACTGGTCGATGGAACAGCCGATATTATTCCAGGCAATGTCTACGCAACACTAGAGCGATGTTATTATGTCAGTTGCCTTTTACAAGCGTCAATATTTCATACTGAAGCATTTGTGCTTGTAAACCCTCATGCGAGAATCGGTGGTAGCACATCGTTGATACAAGTTTTCAAACCAAATGTTATAACTTTCGGTATTTTCTTTTATTTTATGATGGCGACTGTGCTTACAATGTTCAATATATACTATAATGTACACCAAGGATTGGTGCAGTCATCAAAGGCTATTGCAGTGAGGTATTCAGTTTGCAGCGAAATTGTCGGAATCAAAGTAGTCAACCGTTTCGCATCCATAATCTACAAATCTATAGATGACTACTGTCCATTTAAAATTCAAACGGTCGCAAATATCCTGTCCGATAAGTTGTATAGCGTACCATTTCTTCAAAAAACCAATATTATAAGCTGGACACGACCAAACCCGGAAAGAATTTGTACAGCAATTTGGGCGTGCGCTGCGTTTGTTGGCCTAACTGTATATCGAGGATATTTTACAGCATCGCTAATACCACATGATATTAGGCCGGAATTCGAGTCTGCCGACTTGATAAAATATAAACTACTTCGCGACAACTATCGAGCGGCACACGTTGAAAATGTTGACTTTTATATTAATGAAATTATCAAACCAACTCCACAACAATCCTTTTTATACAAATTTAATCCTGAAAAGCGAACTGCAATGAAAACTGTCGGCGAATCAACGCCTTATCCGAAGTTAGATTTTAAATCACTCAAAAATCGAATAGTATCGTTCAAATCGGTTTCCTCAGCAGTTAAATTTGTCTTCAGCACACCGGGTACATTTTTAGTATACGATGAGTTAACAATATTATACTATTTAACAAATCGAAAATATTTGGAACATTATGGCGATATCGCGTTTACAAATATTAAAAATAATGAGCATTTTCGATATACATTTGCTTTGATGTTTAAGCGAAACCAAGCGAATCGCAGCTGTAGCACCAGTAAAGCAGCTACTACAAACAGAAAGAGACGGCAGAATTGCCAAACAGATACTCAATCAACGAACAGCAAAAACCCACGCGACCGAAAACAACACCATAGTACGTCCGACATCGATCGTATTACTTGGACAACAATGCCATTCAATAGGCACAATATTAAACCGTACAAATGTTTTGCACAAGCGGTTACTGATCTAGAACTTGCCGGAATTTTTAAATACTATCTACGAAAATATAAATCATCTCGACATTATCTTGAAAGTAGCGTTATTACAAGGAATTTAAGGATTATGCATGCGTTACGAACAAAACACGTCGAATCGTTTCGATACCTATTACTAAATATGAGAGCTGTACTCGTTTATGGTACAGTTTCAGCTTTGGCAACATTTATATTCGAACGACTATCGATTATTCTACGGAATATGGTTAATTTTTAAGCGAAACTAAGCGAATAGTAGCACTATAAATAGCAAAACACGACCAAACTGCCAGCAGTAAACTTCAACTTGCTGACACGAAATATGGCTGCTGAATTTAAACGGAACCAAATACTTAAACAGTGATAAATAAAACGGGTTATTTTAAAAATGCCCTGAGCCGGAGCCTAAATCATTAAAGCATAGGCTTTTCGTTTAGGCGTAAGCTTAGGTTAGGGGCGTTCAAGAATAACCTAGAGAAAATCTTTTTTGTCGAGAATGGATTGGAAATACGTGTACCGCCCACACTATTTAACGGTCGCAATATACGACAATAGAATATCGATCGACGGATTATAGGCATAAGAGAACATAACTTTACAGCAAAACCTCATCTGAATTGCTGGAATTATAACGTAATAAATTAGTCGACGTGGTATTTATAAATATTTTGCTTCTATCTTCGTTCATCGGAAAACTATAGCCGCACGCAGACCGTTTGCTTAGCAACATTTCTAACGGTGGGCCGTTCAAGTATATCCCCGAGAAAATTGTATGATATCAATTTTGTCGAGAACGGATTGTAAATACAGGTACTGCGCACAGCATCGAGCAGTCGCAATATACGACAATAGAATATCGATTGGCGGATTATAGGCATAAGACGACATAATGTTACAGCAAAAGCTCATCTGAATTGATGTAATTATAACATAATAAATTGGTCGACTTGGTATTTACAAATATTTTGCTTCTATATTCATTCATCGGAAAACTATAGCCGCACGCAGACCGTTTGCTTAGCAACATTTCTAACGGTGGGCCGTTCAAGTATATCCCCGAGAAAATTGTATGATATCAATTTTGTCGAGAACGGATTGTAAATACAGGTACTGCGCACAGCATCGAGCAGTCGCAATATACGACAATAGAATATCGATTGGCGGATTATAGGCATAAGACGACATAATGTTACAGCAAAAGCTCATCTGAATTGATGTAATTATAACATAATAAATTGGTCGACTTGGTATTTACAAATATTTTGCTTCTATATTCATTCATCGGAAAACTATAGTCGCACGGACACCGATTGGTTAGCAACATTGCTAAGGCTGGGCGTTTAAGAATATCCACGAGAAAATTGCATGATATCTATTTTGTAAAAAATGGATCGTAAATACGTGTACCGTACACAGCATTGAACATTCGCGATATACTACCATAGATTGTGAATTGACCGATTATAAGCATAAGAAGGTATAATTTTACAGCAAAAAACTCATCTGATGTGATGGCATTATAACAAGATAAATTTGTCACTTTGGTATTTATAAATATTTTGCTTCTACTTTCGTTCAATGAAAAACTACAGCCACGCGGAGACCGATTGGTTAACATCATTGCTAAGGCTGGGGCGTTCAAGAATATCCCCGAGAAAATTGTATGATGTCAATTTTGCCGAGAATGGATCGTAAATACGGGTACCACACACAGCATTGAACAGCCGCAATATACGGCAATAGAATATCGATTGACGGATTATAATCATAAAAAGTATAAATGTGTAGCATATGTATATTCGTGTAAAATCATGGAACAAGGTATGAGCAATTTAATTTTATGTCCATTACGTGTTTATAAATACGTTTTAATGCAAAAGCTGCTGCTACTCAGGGTTGTTTCAGAACTCTAACGTTATATATAGCAACCCTAAAAATATGACTACGGTAAATTTGCACATAAGCAAGCGGGAGTGTTAGTTCAATATTAATAATACTAATTCGACTTTTTACTTAAATACAGAATATATAAATTAAAATAAGTCTTAAAAAATGTTTAAGCAAAACAAATAAATTTGTCTACGCTATTTTGAACTACTGTGTACAAATTGTCTTAAATATCATAGATTAGTTTTTCAACATAATTATCTGTTCATCAGGCATATATAATAGCTCTGCGTAGGCTAAATCTATGTTAAAATTAGCCATGTTTAAAATATGTCGAAATAATGCATGCTGAATCAATTACTTATCTGTCTCAAAATTATGGGATTTATCGTAGAATTGTACAGATGTATGTTATGTATGCAATCGGGGAATTCGGAAAACGTAACCTTAACCTTCGCGCTGAAATCCACACGTGCGTAACTGCGTACACCGTGTCGCTACGCAATAATCGACTTTGTCATGTTGCCTACGTTTGGAAGTGTGTCGTTGTTCTCTCGCTTTTTAACGTGCCTTAAGAAACCAAGCAACGGCCCTAAATAGCGCAGTGGCTAATCCGCCGCCGTGGAAATTGTTCGCACAAACTGCACAAATTTATAACAATAATTCATGCCGAAAAGCGTTAAATGTTGCAACACTTGTAAAAAAAAGTTTACTGCATCAATTTCTTAGCAGTTCCAAAATTAGGGGAGTTGTGAGGAGTTGTAATATAATGTAAAATGTTTCAACGTTGTTCAGACAATTATGTTGCAATTTTTATTGAAACATCGGAAAACTGTGATTTTTGCTTTTGTACATTTCATGGTGTATGCGGTTTTAAGTGGTATGTTTCACTATGGAGCGCCGTATATTGTTCTTTACGTTATAGAAAAGCCTGCAAGTATATCCAGCTTTGAGTTCTGTAAATACTGCCATCAAACCTATTTTTGGCATCAGGGTAAACTGAATTATAAACATTTCGACGGTATCTGTTTCCAGAGTGACATGCATAACTCAACTTTGGGGTTTTATCTTGTGGGTGTAACATTAAATAAGATGAGCAGCGAACAAGTGGCAACTGCGATGCTATCTACTTTTTATAAAGTTTAAACTGGTTGGTGCTATATAATAACTGTATATGTATCTAGATACTCGGAGACTAGAATATTGGTATATATGTACGTATTTGGATATATGTATATATCCATATATTGCAATATATATTTGTGTTAACATTTGCATATAAATATATAAGCATACATATGTGTAGTGTCAGAATGGCATTCTTTGTGGTTACTAATCATAAAAAATTATATTTTACAGTTCTTGTAATTTTTTCTACTATATATCTAAATTCTTGGAATTTTTGTTTTAAAAACATGAATTATAGGAAGACCATACTATTGATTGGAGAAATAGAACTTTCTAGAAAGAAACTGACTGGTCAGCATGAGCAATTAGTCGATCATTATTGCATCAGTAAAGAGTAACTGTGGTACCCTAGCAGCTAAGGCATTTGGTCGTCTTCTTGTGGTTTAAGGGTTTATATTGCAGGGAAGAACGCTAATTCCCTTCCTTTTGGAACCTTTGGTTGTAGTGGATTGTGACATATATCTGACTACTATTAGATCTCTCACGGTCGCACTCGCTGTTTTCAACCATTATTCTTTTGGGTACACTCATACATAATATGCTTGGGGTACATATACTGCATAGTCGTAACTTTGTAGACCTATAGGAGTCGCGTTAGTTAAATTTTATCTGAGGTATTTTTTCTGTTTCGCGTGGTAAGCGTAAGGTTTTGTCCAGAGAATCTTAGGCTTCGCTACACTTGGTATGATGACTGGTCAGCATGAGCAATTAGTCGATCATTATTGCATCAGTAAAGAATTTTTATTGACCATCTAATCACCGCATTTGTCAACGAGGAGGGCATACGGAAGATATCTCAAGCGTAGCATAGTAGACCCTCGAACCTTTGGTCACTGAGCCAATCTGCGCTTTCATCCTAACAATGCGATAGGGTTGTGCGATCAGCTGCTGCTGCTGTTGTTTTGTGTGATTATTAAACGGGTGCTACACTAAACGGGGGATGACACTATACGAAGACTTTTCGTTACATAATAAAGTAAAATTTTTTCCAGTTTCAATGTCAAACGGTCAGAAATCGCCTACTTAATGTTTTTAAAGTAATCGTTAATAGGATGTTTTGTCACTTAACGTATTGGATGCATTGCACAAAACTCAAAGTTTACTTTCGTATAGTTGTTGACAGATGGCTGGCACGCAGAAGAAGCGATCGCCAATCGCTAATGAATTAGGGGTGGTAGGGTCCAGCTTTAGTTTACTCATGCATTATACATTTATGACTGTATATACGTACGTATTTACGGCATATTCTTTGAGGCCTTGTCTATGGCCTTCAACCCTTGTGGATGATTTTGTTCCGCGCTGTTAGGCATTTTGCGAAATCCGCTATTAATTGGACATGCCCAGTAGGGATTCCTTATGAGAATCCTAGCTAAGACACCATATGACGATGTTAATTTTTGATAATGTAGAACACAGAATCGTCTATGGGAGTAGCCCTGCAGACCAAAGGAATTAAAACCGGCCAAACTCAGTGCACGCTTCAAAAGAAAAATTTACACATAAATCTGACTGGAAGGCGGGGCAGCCTGAACATACATCGGGTTGTCCTGACTCACCTTGTTGATTAATTATTGTAATATTCCCGACGTTATTGTGATGATTTTGTTGAATTATTGTGTTTTATATATGTTCTGTCCCATGCTGTTGGGCGGCTGTCCGAAAGGCCAGCATTAGCAATAATATTATAGCGTGGATCCTCGAATAGGTATACACTGGCATAAATTTTTATACACGTCGGCTAAAGCAAGCCACCAGAATTCACAGTTTAAGTGTCGGTCTTAAAACATAATATGCATATGTAGCCCGCGTGAGTCCTAGCCCAAACTATTAATTTAGTAGCAAAGGGTATGAACAGTATAATCAGGTAGAAAATCCAAAACCATCAACTGTGTATTTGAGGATTCAGCTACTGCAATTAACAACGATTGGCTTCACGGACAGTTTATTCACCACATATATAGATTATATTATACCCATCACAGCTGAATAATCAAACAAATACTTACGTAATGCAACACAGGATTCAAACACGAAAACACCGATAGAAGTTGTATAAGAAATTGCGAAAATAGTGTTCACTGCTGGTAGGAGAAAAATGAGGCCCTAAGCTCACGGTGCAAGCATTTAAATAAACTTTTGATGCCCTAATTATAGGAACCCGATTAAAACATGGATTGAAAACCTCTCTAGCCCGTTAATTTTTGATATAATGGCTGCCAACCGGGTTATGAATTCTTAGAATTATGAAATCCGCTCTGTAATGGTTAAAGCACCCAGGGGCTACACTCAAATCCGACAAGTACCTAAACTGTAGCCCTGGCACACAAATTTTTAAAAATATAACTATTTTACACTCTCTTAATCTTACTAATTTTCAAGAAATAATAAAATCTTTAAATAAAGGATAAAATACCAGAGGGGGTGAAGACCGTAACTCCTTAACGGTTGTGCCAATTGAAACCAAATTTGGTATGCATAATCTACAAAGGGGTCTAGTGCATTTTCCATTAAGGTCCCATTTTGAACCAGTCATCCCCCTGTCCAATTTAACATTGTTTATACACTCTATACATTCTTATACTGTGAACATTACAAATTCATACACGAAAATCATTTTCAATTTTTACACGCAATACGTGTACATACAGTGAGACATCGTCACATATCAAGAAATGTTGTTATGAAGAATTAGAGTCATACTAGCCACAATAAACACAAACACATTTTACACATATTAACTATGCTATAGGTAATGCACAAAGATTTTTAATACATACGATACATACAGTAAACATCGGCGTGTACCTACAAATCGTCATACATACACTCACTGATTCTCGTGCCAATTACATACATTATGCACTGTAGACGAATAATAGATGACGCAAGCCAATATTTTCCCACCGGAATAGTTCCAACAGTAGATCACCACGCATAGCGGTTATAGGTACGAAATATAGGGATTTTATTTCCAAAAGGAAGGACAGTTAAAATTATCAAATAGGGAATAGTAGAGGGTATAGATGGTTACATTACCCCTCCGCCACGAAAAATTTGTCCTCAAATTTCAAATTTATCATATGGATTAATAATTTGAGCTGGAAAGACAGTCTAACATTTGCGTCATCTAAACCTATAAAGATTGTTAATTATATATTTAGTTATGCCAATCATATTAATCGTTACAATCAGTCTGATTATTGTTATACTTTAACATTCTTCTGAAGATTGTTCTTTGAAAGTCTCACGAGGATATTTAAATGTCCGTAATTAGGGTGGTTCACCAGCATCGCCATAAAGCATCGTTAATAATTTCGCCATCATCGTATGTGTGTATCAACCAACCCAAATAAATGTCATCGCACACCATCGCCCACGATAATATTATTCTCATTACTTCAACCATCGCACCCATACCCGTTCCCAGGCATTTTATATATGCGGCAGGCCGATCAAACATTATTTTGCCGATACTATTCGCATTAGGTAATTCCCTTTGATCCATTTTCCAACGTCTGTGTACCACATATACTCATAAAACATACACAGACATATCAAAAATATATACACATATACTAATACACATACACAGACATTTAAAGATATATATAAAATGAAATATTCCATCAGACGCACGTAGAAAGTATGGAATAGTTTTCGACTATGCCCCAATTTGGAAAAATCCTATCAGACCCGGCCAGATTTTTTTCGGAGTAAACAAGATCAATATATGTCGCGGAATGCGGGTAGAAGCGATTTTTCGATAGCTTTACGATAAGAAAATGCAAGACAATGGACACTTCCTACAAACCGTTTATCTAACGTGGTGGCCAATAAGAAAAGGTGTGACGAGATTTTTTTACCCACGGAATCTAAGAAAATTATATATATAGACGTTGAATTTGTGCCCTAGCGCTTCTCCATACAATCTGTTGGGAAAACACAAATATTACAGTACTATTTAGCTATATTGTATACACATAGTGTAGTACATAAATATTTTCCTTTTTATGTTTGTGTATTAGCACTGTAACTATAAACTGTATAATATTATAATAACTAAAATTTCGGGTAACGTAAACAATATTCGTTCTTTCTATAGTTGCTGACAATTGGTAGGCGATATAATAAATGTAGTTGCAGCTCATGATGAGATGAACACTAATTTTGCAATAGGCATGTAGCATATGTCTAGCACTGCAATATTTACGCTATTGTTCGAGAAGATAAGAGATTTTTTCAGCCAATTTATTTTTTTTACAAGTTTGCTTGCAACTCAGCAAAAACTCATACAAGAATTTGGCTTAAAATTTTTACGTTTTCTTGCACTATGTGTTAAAAGAGTTTTTTTTGGTGTGGATGCATCAAAAGCCTCTTCCAAAGGTTTGCAGTGACCGAAACCCTGGACTGTTAATTTGAACTAATTCTGTATCTTAAGGAATGTGTCCACTGAATATATCTTCAGTTTATCTTCAGTATCCCGATTCAAAATAAAAAAAACTATATAAAATTACAAGAAATCATATTCCCAAAATTCTGTCCAGAGATATTTCATTGAGGCATGATTATTTTATTTTCACTGATAACTCTTATAAGTTACACATCCTTTAACTTTGATATTAATAAAATTTAACTAAGCTAATAATTTTTTCTTGATAAGTTTTAATTCAGTAGTTTTTTATAGGTAATATTTAATATTATAACCTCTATTAATTTTTTATTACTTCAAAGATAGAGGTATATATTTAAAATATGATTATAAAAATTTTTTAAATATGATTTTCATTTTCAAGATGAAACCGCCAATGTGGGAATGCCTGAAACTATAAATATGAATACAATATACTATAAATCCGTATTATCTCCATATTGCCATAACACTAACGTATATTCCAAGAGTTTACCGCACAGAATAAATAATTAATGTTTTCTATTGATGTCTCATCGTAGAATTAGCTTTCAGCTGTGCAACATTGTATTGAATCTTAAGTTTTCAATCATTAAAAAATCAGTCTATGATGTTTTAGGAATTTTAAACTACATATGTTTTACAAGTGGGGCTGATGAAAAATTTGTACTGAACCTTATATTTATTAATATACAAATGATTTGCACGAAATTTTGTAGAACTACAAACAAAATGGTTGGTGAGGGGTCGGTTTCTACTTATCTATATATTCTTCCAACACTTAAGGGATATGTGACATAAAAGTTGAAATTAGATCAACGTTGCATAAAATTATCTTGGTCAATAGTTTTGTTTTAAGGCAATCGCAAGTACAAGCTAGTTTAATTTACTTAGGGGTAAAATATAACGTATCCACACTACTTTTGGGGAATACTTACACATTTTATTAGGCATTTTGATCGTACATAGTTTGTATATACATATTATATTCAAACAGTCGCAGAAGCAATTGCTTATAACTTATCGCGTATTGTTTTACATAATAGCCACTTACGTTTTTATGCAAAATACCATGCAATTTTATTAATCGTTCCGCCCTAGCAAATGTTTCGAAAGTATCCTATAGTTTACTCAACCAAACTCAGATGAATCATTTTACGCATTACGTCCGTTTTCAATTTGATATTTTCACGCTTGTTTCGTAATCATTTTCGTAGCAAAGCCGAGTGATTTGAAAAATTTCCATTTCGGATTAAAAAACTGGCAGCTTAAGTAGGCGTTCGTTCCTAATATGTGTATTTTTACTAGTTTCAAGGTAAATAATTTTTGATGACCATTAACTTACTCTTTCATTCATTTTTTACACAATCACGTTTTGAAACGATATAACTCCCAACGATAAATTCTATATATTATTTAGATGTTAGCATAAAATATACACTTACTTCGGCCCATCATAAACTGTACCGACTTGTGCCCACGCGGATTCCAAAAGCCAGTTTCATCCGTCAAGCAATATCAATTCTTTTTGAAAATTCATTGGTTGCTCCTAATATTATCGAACGAGAACTAAGTGGATTCCTCTCGACGTGTTTCTTGCATCCATATCTGTTCACGTCGAATTAAAACTATAACACATAGACTGCTAAAAATGCAAAAATAATCTGTCTCATTTATCGGCTTTTATACCCAAATACCTTTTTGTAACAACTTCATATTAACATATGTGATTTATATGTATTTGCTCCAAAATAAGGACATACATTAATATCACGTTACAAGAACAACAGTAATATATTGTCCGGTTACCTGAGGACAAATGTACTAAACCATGTGAAATGTATTGGAAATTTAGAAGGTTTTATAACATGAAGTATACTAGTTACCCACCATTGTTTCATAGAATTAACATTTTTTACATATTAACAAAAGAAATACAAAATACCACAAAAACAGCATACACATACTATATATAATTTAAATTCATAACGCTCAGATTATTGATTATGCCCATATAAGAAGAGATATGATGATAGTTATACCCATTTTTTTCACCCATCCAAGGTGCCTGTAATATTTACGAAACACGAACAGTATAAGATTTAAGCAAAATAATGAGTGATAAGCCTGCACATATACAACGCACATACATCAAAATTTTGTTTTCTTAAATTTTTCATGGTTTCAAAATGGTAACTTAGCTCCTTCAAGCAACTGAGGATATCTTCATCAGAATTATCTAGTTCTATTTCATCATTACAATCTATTCTTTTATGGGCACAATGTTTCTTTTGATATGTGCTTTTGTCAGTTGGGTGGCGAGCTTTATTACCCGTTTGATACATGACAATAGTAGGTCCAGTGGACGCTAATCGGAAAAACTGTAAGAACAGTAAACAGAATAATATAATTTCCCCGGCAGTTAAAACAGCAACATATATCCAGCTAGTTGTCTTTTGATTCTCAATTTGGAAAATTCTTCCCTCGAGATTGTTTTGTAACGATAAATCCTCTGAAACGAAAGTTTTATTTTTCTCGATAATGTTTTGGCGGAATTTAGCTAAATTTACTAAACTCTCCGTGTCTGATTTTACATTTTCCTTCAAATATTTTCTGATAGTTACTAAATTTGGTATACTAAGATTAAACTGTGGCTCAATATTCACGGTTAGCGGGTTAACATTGATCTGGTCAAAAATATGATTTTCCGAATAACTTTCATTATTATAGGTTAAAAATTCACAATCGTTTCTACGAACCGCAAGAATTATCTCGCCCAACGTCATACCACATCTACATGGTAGAGAAATAATACACTGGGAGTATGATTTTATTTTCCTTGGAACTTTTCCCTCACAAAATAATCGCCAATGTGAAGGTACCGCTGACATAAACCAGAAGCCACCTGTAAGGTCAAAGGTTTGTATTGGGTTCCTATATTTCGTAATGACAACATCACAGACTTTTAGAGCGCTTGAATTTTCTAGAAATAACTCAACCTCACAGACCTTACTTGTTTGTGGAACAAGCAGGAAGCCTGTAGGACATCGCAGAAATTTTGTGCCAATACAGTTGGTGATCTGTTCTCGTTTCAACGTGCTTTTCCATGTTTTATAACTGCATTTTAACATCTTCCTTAGCGGCGTGAGGGATTCTATAGGGTCTTTCGTATATTGGAGAGCTATCACCGCAGTTTATCGCATGTTTAACAAATTTTAGGCGTCCAAGGTCATAATCTGAAAACGAGAAGACACTACCGCGGGAGTTTAAAAAGCGTATCATTATCCTCTCCTTGGCATTTGTTAACTCACATTCCGATAGGGATAAGTTGGGGATACTAATCTCATATTCGTATAAGGAATGAGATTCGCTTACTGGCTTATCGTCATCACTCGCGGAGATTTTAGTCGTATATTGTCCAGTGACATTTGCTACCCGTTTAGCATATATACTCTTGGAGCCCCACATTTTTATAACTTGGTCATCTAATATACATTCCCCTTTTGCAACGTTCAAAACACAATTACACTTTATCATGAAATCTATACCTAAAATGACATCATATGGAATGTCCTTACACAAAAATGCAGAATGAACATACCGTTGTGATCCAATTTGTAACTCTGTCTCCAATACCTCCAACAGTTCCAATATTTGGCCACTCACTGTTTTCGCCATTTTATTACCAGTATCCGTCGTCCATATCTCCTGTAAGTTATCCAAACGTGACGCGGTCTGAAACTTTAACAAACAAATATTACATCCAGTATCGCAAAGAATCTCTATTGGTATTTTTCTAAAAAGTTTGCCCAAGATCAAAGAGATACGGTTTGGGGTTTATCTTATTAGGATTAAGTTTGCCAGTATAAACGCAAAAATTGCCTCTGCCGGGTTCATAGCTATCTTCATAATAGCTTTGGATATTGTCAGGTTTTTGGTCACGCAATTTTCTCCTTATATACATCAAGATCTAACCCAGCCAGTTTTTTTCAGTATGTTTTTGAATATTCAAAATGTTTTTGTCAATTACGCTGAGTCCACATCCCCATATTGTGTCTAAACTAGCTTTGGCCAAATATCTATTTCCAATACTTATTAAAACATCTTTCAAGCAGCCGTTCTGTACAAATTTTTGTGCGTTGGCCTGTAACATTATGTTCCACGCCGTCCCAGACATAATCCAAGCATTCCTATTCTTACATACGTTGGGGGACTGTTTTGTGATTAACTGTTGTTTCTTAGGGCTCATTTCGATATATACCGCATTGGCTGCTTCGTAATCTCAGGCATAACAACATTGACAAAACATGTAATATTGTTCAGTACAATTAAATTCCTTACCGTCGATCTTCAATGCTGCTAAAAAGTGATTGGATAATACATTTGTATTTCCGAAAAGCGTCAAAACTCCATCGGATACATCTGTAGGCCCATTTAAACCTGAAATGTATGAACTTCCGTTATCTACACCTACATGACATTTATCTACACATACACATTCATAGCAGATCTCTTTTACCCGTTTGATTGACGCTTTATCACATTTTTGGGTTAAACTTACACTTATCGTCACCTTCTGGAGTGGGTCCGGCTGGATCCCCTCAACCCCTTGTCGTTGCCTGCGTGTAGGCCTATCGTGAGCAATACTTTTGGCTACCAATTCAGACGCTCGGAGAAATGGAGTCGATTTCGCCGCCTTCGGCATGTGGTACCACTCGTGCCCACATTCTAAGCAGAACCCCGCTTGAGGTATTCCGATTTCCTCATCAAGCCAGGCATCAACCAATACCACGATACCACTTGAGTAGCATGACAGGCAATGATAGTCTGTCATGCGACGGCGATTTTGTTGCAGTACCTCGATGTCATTTACCGATAATATCTCATACAGTTTGATCCCTTTGGGACGAGCATTCTCGACGTTGTCAAACTGTCCCTGTTCCCGGGCGACTAACATTTCAGTCACGCCATACCGTAGGCCTATTGTCATCTCCACGGTATAGTAATCACCGATGCCCATATCAACGAAATGGAGGAGCACCTCTTGGTTAACGAGACGCTGCAGGAAGCTGAAGGTATACGGACCATAGTCGAGACACCCGTGCGGCGGCATTACGTTATTTAATTCCACACGAAAACAATGGGGTGATGTGATTGCTAGGATAGGATGACGAGGCATTTCGTATACTTCATCGATATCATAGAAATGTCGCCTCCCAACGTCAACAATCTAACGTTATATTGTCCTCTTGCAGGAATAGAGATAACTTCCCCCTTAATGCCTGTCCCGCGATCACCACAATGACTCGCTTATGAGTCCACATGTCCTTCTCCTCCAGGGCAACCAACTCGTCTACTTGAGGCAGGCAGGTATTTATCAGATCCATGTAACACTTCTCCCTCATTAATGAGACCCATATAATCTTGGGGTCATCTGCCGCTTAGACGATCGCCCGATGCTTGCCGGGAGCTATAAAATTCCGATCTGGATATGCCCGCCGCGGCCTACAGTATGATCCTAGGGACATCCCAGTTTCTGCAGGCTGATGTGTTCCTGTGGAAACCGCCATAGGTTTGCTTTCTGCCATTTTTCTGCAATAGAGTTTCAAGATTATAGGATCAAGATGTAAGTATAAGATACAACGCTCGCAGTCAATCTTCAAGGAGTAAATTTTTTGCATATTAAATAAGGTACATTTATCATAGTTAGCAATATTTGTGCGCTTAGCAACATAACTATGGTACACTGTATTATTTGTTTTCATGATATGTGATCCCTCACGACATTCGTTTCGCTCAATAGTATTATCAAATGGGTCGGTACCATCATCGTGTAACTTCTCATAGTAATATGTCACAACAACAGTCATATCATTTTCAGATGACCTTGCTTTTAAATTTTGGGAATGGCACATCATGGCAGAGTGTGACTGGGAAATAGAAGCATCATTGTCCATTATTCTATTAGCTAATCTTTCGTTCTGTTCCCTTAGTCGTGTAATTTATGCGTTCTGATTACCAATTTGACCAGCATATCCTGAAGTATTCACTCGACGAACATCATTGGACCATGCGGGTGGTTCAGTATGGCTCCTATATTGAGTAGTCTGGACAGTCGGAATCGGATGTTCATTATAATTTTGTTTGGTCTATTATCTTGTAACATATCGGGATGCCAGAAATTTTGAGGAGGCCTATT
>JASANE010007655.1:0-10584 GCA_030248225.1 Trileptium ribeirensis
AATTTTCCACGTTTTTTGCTTTATCCTGTAATCCAAACATATGTAATATATATTATACAATGATCAAGCTCCAATACAACCAAGCACAAGAAAAGATTAACTAAACAATTTCCGCGTGAAACGTAAGTAGGGCACATAATTTCAGTAGGAATTTTTACATAATAACCTGCAAGAGTTTGTTAACAAATCAAAGCCAGGTCGATGCTTGTAGCAGCTATTTTACACATTCAATAGTCTGCAGGGTACGTTCGAATTAAACAGGCCCAAATCGGTAACAGAGTATGGCTTACGCAGAAGTACTTAGCGTATGCTTGGCTAACATAAACTACGTCAAGTACCAGCCAGTGCGCTTGTAAACTTGGTGAATAAAATTGAAGTAGAAGCACTAACATAAATTGAAGTAAACTAACGTTATCTGCAACGCAGCCAGAAACTGTTTTCTTGGCAATGAACTGCATATATTGAAGCTGTGCGAGCAGAATCACAGTTTGTCTCATTTACAGCATTATGATTAGAAAGTTATCATTATCATCTAACTGACGGGAACTGTTTGTCCAACGATATCAATTACATTCATCTATTATTTTCTCTTACAACCATATAAACCAATAATTTTATGTTTCATACAGAAGAACATATAACAAACGTATACATGTGTAGTAAAGTGAGGCGACTGGAGACAGAGCTAAAGTGTGTATTCTACGCTACAAGCGTTGTAAGCACATTCAATTTGTCGCAGTATACGCAATGGTGTATAGTGGAAGGCATTTTTTGCTCTGGGTGTACAAAAACCGACATATTGATCGATAAATAAACATTATTAGCTTCCTCAGTCTCTTTAAAGTTTCAGAAAGGCAATAATGCCATCGCAATACATTAAGTTTAATGTAAAAGTCATTTTTAATGCATTTTAAATCCACTATACCTTCATTTCTTCCTTCATCTGTTTTACTATATAAAAATTTCGAAGACCAGGTTCCGGTTATTCCCTGATATACATATATATCAGATAGTAACCGGAATTCCGGTTCTGGCGAAAATCGTGTTGCGGGGAAAGGCAAAAACAATACCGAAACCAAATTTTGTTAGAAATGTTCCATTTTTTGCTTCATCTGTGGCCCATACATATGAAATATATACATAATGATCAATTTCCAATACAACCAAACAAAAAATATTAAACCAGCAAATTGCCGTGTGACACGTTAGTAGCACAAGCAATTTCAGTACGAATTTTTCATCTAAACCCTGCAAGAGTTTGTTAACAAAACACAGCCAATTCGATGCTTATAGCAACGATTTTACACATTCAGCAGGAGTCTACGGGTTATGTTAGAATTAAACCGGTCCAACTCGCTCAACCAATAACAGTTTGTCTCATTTATAGCATTCTGATCAGAAAATATGTATCAATATCATCTAGCTGACGGGCACTAGCTTGCCCAACGGTAGCCTAAACAATATCTCTGACCACTGATCAGAAAATTATAGTATACTTTTCTATATTTTCTTTCAGAACCATATAAACCAATAATTTCAAGTTGCCTACAGAATAACATGTAACAAATGTATGTGTAGTAAAGGAAAGCGACTGGAGACATTGCGAAAGTCTATGATCCATACAAGCATGTTTAGTTACAAGCACATTCAGTTTAACGCAAATCACGTGAAGATGTATAGTAAAAGGCGTTTTTTTGCTATGAGGGTCCAAAAAACTAACATATTGATCGATAAAAAAACATTATAGCTTCCTCAGTCTGTTAAAGTCCCAGAGAGGCTATAACGCCATCGCAATACATTAAGTTTAATGTAAAAGTTCGAATACAACGGCAACAGCAGCAGTGGCGGCAGCAACAACGACACACATGATTGTAGCCCCGGTGGATGGGAAGTCTGGGTCGGTCTGCGCGACCAACCCTAAATTTGAATCAGAAACAGAGCTCACTGGTGTCTAATCGGGCATTAGTGAAAAGAGATCTGTGACGTTGACTGAACAGCCCGCTGTACCCGATGACTCAGGGGTGGGGGAGGGGGCAACGTCTGGACTTGTTGCAGACACACCTGATGTACCCTGCTCATGGGGCGCTTGTCCTTACGACCAGAGTAGTTGGACAGTAGATAAAAGGATATGCAAGTACGTGTCCAAGAAAATGAAATACTAACGAAAAACATACGACGTCGGCCTATAAAAAGTCAAAAGAAAAGACACCTGTGCAGAAAGGTCATGGCCAGTCTGGCGCAGCTAAAAATCAGAATCGTAGAAAAACAGAGCAACATGAAGGCACAACGCCTGAAACTGCTAAGAATGATGTTAAACCACAATCATCCAATGTAGGTTCGTATAGAAGGGCTGGAACGAGTGCCTTAGACGCTGTGATTGTGGATAAGGCCAGTCCGATGAATTCTATAACAGATGAAGCGATTGATGATTTATCTACCCGTGTGGTGGCAAAGATAGTAGAGGCTTCGAATGCCAAAAACCTCGATTTCGAGAGCTCTGGCTATACAAGATGCTTTTACAGGGTCACCTATAATAATGAAGCAACTCTTCAGTTTCTGAAGAAATTTATTGAAGTGTATTAAATTACGATCCATGCAGGATAGTTAAACGACAAATTAATTTTTACCACGGAACAATGGACAACATTTACAAATTCCTAGCCCAGCACTACCACAACAGAAGTTGAACGAATTTAAGAACCCCCTCTCAACCGAACACATGTGTGTCTACGGTTTAGCAATGACTGCATGATTTATTTGATCACATGAACTGTGGTGCAGTATTCTTCCTTATTGTTATCCTTGTATACCTCGTCGTATCATTATTAATATTCGTCACCATTGTTACACACTTTATCATACCAATTTTGTCGCCATAAAGGCATGTTTAAGTGTACCATTCATTGTACTATTGCCGTTTTTGTTGCCATTTTGAATGCACTGTCGTACGTATTTCACAACCATTACTATATGCATTGGAATATATCGTTATTGCTATATGTATTTCATTAATATAATTGTATGAGCTCAAATGTACCCTTATTGCCGTATACAGTCCTATTGCGTGTGAACCTAAGCGTGCCTTTATTGCAGTATATTGGCTATTCGCTATAACTGTATGAACCTAAACGTATCCTTGTTGCCGTATACCATTCATTTATATTGTATCATTTGTTGGCAGTTCTTTGGTAATTGTTAATACGCGAACAAGTTGTTGGCAGTTCTTTGGTAATTGTTAATACGCGAACAAGTTATGTGAGACTCGCATGACCCTTGTCAATTTGCCTATGTTGAATTGTTGTCACCGTAAGCCGGGTTTGGTGAGGCACCTCGTGGTACGTTACCGACCCATTTTGTACTCTATATATTGATTATCGATTTTTCTCCGTATACGCATATAATATGTCATATTATATATAGCCGGCCGGGCCTGACGAGGTATTATGAGATACTATACCATTCCCGACCGGCGAATAATCGATAGAATTGTGCTACTCCATAACTAACCCATAGAGTAAAAAAATCGAATTGCTTTAGCGCGATTGGATTGAAAGAATTTTGCTAGTTGAAATAAGAAAATTGGTACTTGCAGAGAACCCGTTCCCAACCGCCCTCGACCCTGAAACGTCCCTAAAAATTGTGGCTGTTCGCCGTCGAGCAAAGGCAAAATTCTGAAAATTACTCGTAATTTTGCTAAAATATTAAATTTGCCAGGGTTGATGTTTATAAAAGACACTGGAAATTAGTAGGAGTTAGATAAAATATCAGCTACCAATGGTCATCTTCATGATACAAAATTTTTCGCTCTTTTAATGAGACCGGTCCCGTGCAAATCTGATCAGGATCCACGGACTTATAAGGTGCAAATTGGGAGTAGCCTCGGAAAACGGGTATCTGAATTAGTTATTTTAATTATTTTGTATTTTTGCATATGGATATTATATTTGGAATTCCCGGTCCATTTAATATTATAATTTTATTAATATAATATTTTTATTAAGTAAATAAAGTAGTTAAGTAATAGGTTTAATATTGAAAATATATATTATGTTCACCCAGCCGTCTGCTTTATGTATTTATAAATTTAATATTAAAATTATACTAAAGTTATATTTATCAGGTAAATATTATTAGGTTAATTATAAACTTGTTAATAGTTATATATTTATAGCAATTATCTACATTAAATAATAGAGTAATATATAATTTAATAATGTAGGTATATGATTATTCCCATGTATGTCTGGAGGGCGATTAATAATAAAATAGACTTATCATACTTAATATGAGTAATTTATATCAATATGTTAATTAAGTAAATATTAATTTAATATTATATTATAATTAATATCCTATAAATAAGGATTAATTTGGGTCCGAAGCTTGATAAGAATGGTTTAAGAGACGCTGACGGCTTGGAAAATAAGCCGTCTTGAAAATAGGGACTAATCGTCTCGAACAGAGAAGATTTTGCAGTCTGTGACTCCGGAACGGTTGCCAAAATTTGGCGTCACAAAGCAGGGTCATTAAAATTTTGTGTAGGCTCATTAATCATTTTAATTACCAAAAGAATGTCCTCTGGATTGGAACCGCTACTGGTTTACGGTAGCCATGTGCAAGTTATGTCGTTGTTTATATTTTAATACTAAGCCTTAGCTAAGACCCTGATACGAAGAATATACTAAGCCTAAGATTAAGTCGGAGACGGCTACAACGTGAACCCTTGCACCAACGCCCTTAAAAATATAACGCTACGCCCTTAAGCAAAACCAAAGTCAAAATAGTCCCACTGAGGCTAAACGGTTTAGATTTTGCACTAAGTAACTATGCAACAATGAAATCCCTGGACCGTTTCCAACATTTTATGGTAGGCCACTAATTCAATTCTATGCCAATTACTACCAATAAATCTCTAATGAACAGCCAACATTCTGATGGTCTTGAGTTGCGATTCTTCAAAATGAGTTTTCTAGCTTACACCTTTATCTAAGACCAGACCGACCAAGATATTTGACCTTATTGTCCAAAAGAAAAATTTAACCGTCAATGTGAATACAATTTAACACTATCCTATACAGCAGGGAAAAACCGGAACCGAATTTACAGGAACAGGAACCAGCAATCAGAACCGTCCTTTTAAACCGGATCCTGAACATGGTCTTCGAAACTTATATATAATAGAACAGATGCTGAAAGAAAAAAAGTATAGTGGACTTAAAAAGTATTAAAATAACTTTTGCATTAAACTTAATCTATTGCGATGACTATTGTCTCTCTGGAACTTTGAAGTGAGTCAGGAAGCTAATGACATTTATTTATCAATCAGTATGTCGTGATTTTAACACCTATAGCAATGAGATGCCTCTCACTATACGGCTTTGCGTAAATTGCATCAAGCTAAATGTGCTTCTAACGCTTGGAGCGTAGACTAAACACTTTCGCTCTGTCCCCAACCTTTACTTTTTCTTTACTGGATATACGTTTGTTACATTTCCTCAAGAAACTTGAAATTATTGGTTTATATAATTGTAAATTAAAATAAAAGAAGGTATACAATAATTTTCGGGTTAGTGGTTAGAGACAATGTTTAGCTTTGGTTAACTAGTGCCCCTCAGCTAGATGACGACTTTCTAACCACAATGCTATAAATGAGACAAACTGTGATACTGCTCTCACAGTTTCAATAAAAATAATCAATACCAAAAATGCAGTTTCTGGCTGCGTTGCACATAGGTTACTCCAATGTGGACTGGTTTACAAAATTTACAAGCCATTATTGACACAATTTGTTAGCCAATATTCTGTTGCCGACTTGGACCGGTTTAATTCTAATACACACCGCAGATTTCTGAATGGGTAAAATAGGTGCTACAAGCATCAACTTAGCTTTGTTTTATTAACAAACTCCTTCAGGGTCAAGATGAAAAATTCCTACTGAAATTATGTGTCCTACAAACGTTTCACAGGGCAATTTGCTGAGTTAATCTTTTCTTTTGTTTGGTTGTCTACGGAACTTGATCAATGTGTATATATTACTGCTATCCAGTTTCATTTTTTCTTGTAAAAACTACATCCTTGCTAATCCCTGCGTTAGCGGAATGACCTCTCGCACAACATAACTGCCAAAGTACATGTGACCTTAAGACATCAGGAAGATATCAAAAGAACTAATTTACAACACAAAGCCTCATTCCCTTTACGTCTGTTAATATCATTTTCTACAATGCACCAGGGTACGGCGAGAGACTCATCTCAGAGAAGGAATCTCCTGGTAGCTCCGACAGATGCCTAGCAAATCCTTTGTCGGCAACAACTAATCTCGTAGTAAACAGGTTAAGAAACCAAACTTGATTATTAAATTTTATATTCCAAATTCGATACTTTTTAAAACAGATTCTGCTTCCTGGAGTAAATGGTGTGGAAATAGCTAGAAAGACTGCATATAAAAATTAAAAAATATTTTTGTTCAATGCTTGCCGCAGCAAACGGAAGGGCAGAAATTGTACTTCTGCCTTCACGAAAGACAATTTGACTGTCATGTAGTTTAGGCTTTCTCAAAATGTTATAAATAGCTTTACTAGCGGCAAAAATCTAAAAATTTCTTTTTGTCCGTCTGTGGACACCATAACTCATAACCGGATGGACGGATCTTCACAAATTTTTCATTTGATCACAAAATTAGTCGATCTGTGTTTTTTCGTTACACGCTAAACCCGCCAACCAAGTCTACAGGGTCAAAATGAACCAGAAAAGGGTAAACGGTCACATTT
Organism: Trileptium ribeirensis; assembly: GCA_030248225.1. Classification (NCBI taxonomy): domain Eukaryota; kingdom Metazoa; phylum Nematoda; class Enoplea; order Enoplida; family Thoracostomopsidae; genus Trileptium; species Trileptium ribeirensis. The sequence continues at coordinate 6,771 of JASANE010007655.1, forward strand.
TTTGAAATTTTAACCATTGGGTTAACTAGTTTTCGCGGGATATCTTCTAGAGATAGAGGCTCCACAGAGAAAAACGGAAATGTAATATTTCGAGCTATGAGCGAAAGTTTAAATAAAACACAAAAAATGAAAATTTCTATTTACAAAGCAGATTTTTTGCTTGCGGTGTGAATTTTGGATTATAGGATCATTTACCATATTAAGCAAGCTGATTTCATTATTTTAACACCATATTGGTTGTGATATTAACCCTACGGGACAATGCAGGACAAAATTAGACAAATTTTGGCAACAAAAATAGTTAAATCTCGCCTGTTTTCCAATATAGATGTAGGTAGGTTAATTGAACGTGTATAAAAGTTATCGGGATTGCTAAATCAGGAAAGGAATTGGATTTGCCTGATATGCATCAAAGGCAAGGCTTAGGGCCTTACTGCGTAAAAATCACTCTTTAGGGTATATTTTCTTAAAATTTATGGTTGATAAATTCCAAAAGTTTTCGACTGATTGGTCATTGGAATAGAATATAATTTTTTCGGTTTTAATATATGGCTAAAATGACCGTAGCATTCTCATTGAAGTATTGCCGTTGCATGATTGCATTACTGGGACCCTAAACGGACTTAGAGACCTGAATTTGAACTACAAAATTGCCAATATCAGCACAGTTGTCACACTCGCTCCGTTTCCTCTCGCTTCGCAAGTGAATAGTATAATATCCTCCCAATATCTCTACAGTTTTTAATACATAGATCACTGGTTGTTAGGATGAAACGCCTTAGGCTCGATATAATCGTACTTTCCGGGCCTGGGAATAAACGCCATTTTGGACTGTCTCCTTAAGACTGGAATGTGATTTAACCTGGCCTTAAAAACTCTTCTAACACTAAAACTATGGCTGGACCTCATGACTTAAGATGAATTGGTGCTATTCCATCAGGACCTGGGCTTTTGAAATAACCATGAAGTGTTATAACTCATTCAATCCTTTTTTGGTTGACCTTCGTACTGCTGGTAACGTCCATTTTCGATATCCTTACTGAGCACCCGTATTAACGTCGTTCTCTTCCGGGAACGGAGTCCGGGAGACTTACTTCAAGAAGTAGTTACAAAATATCATTATCACTTTCTGTATAGGTATCTTTCAGGGTACCACAACTACCCCAAAATCGTCTAGTAAATCGTTCCAAATATTTTATGCAGCGCAATAAACGCCGAAACCATATTCGGCAAATAAAGACTTCCAACAGTATCGTTATCTTTCTCTAATATGCCTTTTATATTTCGCCTATAAAGAATGGGACTTATCCTGTGACCTGTCATTCCCATATAGGTTTTGGTCATTCTATATTTTCTCTTTATATTTCTGCAATGTCTGGCTAAATATCATCCCACCAGCAAATCCAAAATTTATGTGCGCCCATACGTAGACTGCAGTTATCAGCCGCTGCGACTAGTGCAGTCCAGATGGACATTCCAACTATTCATAACTGACAATTTTTTTGAATTTAAGGCACTTTAAAACTTATGACGTCATCCGCAGTACTCTTGCTTAATACGTCCCAGTGTTTAATATAATTTAAAAGTGCTACTAGCAAACGTCACATTTATTACATTTAATCTATTCTTAATAAAAAATATGGGAGAACATCCCTTATTTATCAAACATACATCAAAAGTTAACAGATACTGTACCTTGAAACCTTACAATACTCATGCCTCTTCTGTTACAATTGGAGCTACCCAAAGTCTATTAAGATGTGCATTGGCGCCACAGTCAATTATAACATACAAATTTCTGGTAGTAGAAAAATCAACTAGTTTAGTTGAGTCATTTTTCCCGGTAGTCATTTAGGCACACCAAAGGGAAACACACGGACACCGTTAACCAATCCTGTAGATAATCAAGCCCTACATAACCTGCATTATTTTAGATAATCAATCTATAACAATAAAACAGGAATATAAAGTGGGGCTGAAGGACAGTAAAGATATACACTGAATGCAGCGAAAGCCCCAAAAACTACAACAGAAAAAGAAATAGTTTAACCGCAATCGACCGAAATCTCATTTAATCGAAATATCCCGAAACTTTATAATTTTGAAATTTATTTAAGCGCGCTAAAATCAAAATCGATCGAAATTTCAGTTAATTTAAACTGTTCCAACCGATTACTTTGCACTTATGCCTGGCCGCGACTGTATATCAGTCAGCAACCGAGACTAGGTCATATTAGTCTGTACGAATATATAACTGAGATTAACCTTCAAACGCATTTCTCAGCTCTAATGAGTAGTAAGCACGGTTTATTCATTTTTTAAAATTTTCTAAGATGTTTAAGCTTAAGTAGGCTTGAGTCTTAAAAAGAGCAGCTATAACAAAAAGCTTTGTTGGAAGGCGATTGTGAACTACAGTGACCAGCAATTTTAATATCATAATTCTGCAAATAATAACTTAAAATATCAAGAGACCGAATTATGCAAAAGTTACAAATATTATTGTTATATTGAGATTAGTTTTCTAACTGTCAAAAACAGAGAACAGTGAGAGAAATTAAGAGAATAAAAAGAAATGTTATAATACAATTATTACACTAGTACTTAAAGTGATTTCGAAACTGAACCAGCAGTAACTGACACATATTCTTGCTTTATGTATAGAAATTCATATCGTCTAAGATTGTGCTAAGTGATTTGGGTGTGTCTCAAACAAAAGTATTTTTAGCTGCACTTAAGGGAAAACAACGATCATATCCCTCGCTTGAAAGAAAGCTAAATGTAAATATATTTAGACATAAAAATCGCAAATCTAGAATTACCATAAACATTAGCCAAAGGGGTCCCTTGTAGACAATCCACGAAAACGACGTAATCATTGCAATGGAAAATATTCCACGCACAACCCAATTACGCCATCTGAAAAAAATCAATACCAAATCGGTTAAGTCATTATTGTCACAACTACAGCACATCATTTCAAAAAGCAGGATTTATATTAGTATATTTCTGTCAAAGCCGCAAAATCCAAAAATTTCAAAATTGCATGAAATAAAAAATATTGGAACAATCCTATGAAAAATAACTAGAGTTTGAAGTAATGAATTTACGAACAATGCGTACTTAGGGCGTACATTCAGGGAGCTGCAGTTTATGCTGTTATAGTGGATGATGTTTTTTGGAATGCGGTAGGCGTACCGAGAAATCTCGAGAGACGTCAGTTCGACCGGTAACCAATATTGAAATTTGTTTGGTTCATCAATCTCTTCAGTCTTATAATAGTAAATCTTCGTAGTAGTAAATAGTATCATGGCAACACAAAGGCAACGAAATGGTTATTTCAAACATATTTCAAATCCACAGTAACTTTACGTCTTCCTTCATCATTTTACATAATATAAAGTATAAGGTTCGTGGTCCGTCACCCGAGGCGTAGGGGGCAGATAGTCTCATGGAGAGAGGTACAGCAGGGGCAAGAACTAAAATTTTAAGAGATCATAATTTTCTCCTGCACGCTTTTTGCAGATTTGCCCCACTGTCGCACATGTCGCCGTGAGCCTTTCACCTGGTGCCACAAGAAGGGATGTAAATGTGATTTAGGTGGCAGGCAGTCCGACCCTCAGGGGCAGCATGAACACCTTATGATATAGATTTATAAACCAAAGTTCTTCCTTAAATTTAAAATTTCAGTTATTTCCTAAAATTTATCAAGGAGTACGTATATAATGCTAATTACTAAGGTACAACGGTATGTTGAGAAACTAGAGTTTGAACAAGTTAAAGCCCAGAAACCAACAAGATGGAACTGAACGAAGAA
>JASANE010007656.1:0-43356 GCA_030248225.1 Trileptium ribeirensis
GTTGTTTTTTTGTCAAAATTACGAATTGATTCGCGGAGAAATCTCCATTCACATTTTGTGTTTGGTATTCGCATTTTTGTGACCGCGAACGTGGGTTCTGTGATGTGCGAATGGATTTGTTTTCGCGCAAAATGCCTATTTCGCACGTTTGCAGGTGATCAATTCATCAAATGACATTCTGAATCATAAAGCTATATTCGCGGTCTATTTATGTATTATGGCATACGAGAAAAACGCGATTGCTAATAGCATTTCCACTTGTAGACGGTCAGCAAAATGCGATGCTAAGTCGTAAAATAGTGACTGCGAACAGCGCCTACGCGTTACTGTAGCGCAAACCGTTTACATATACATAAGGGAAAATTGTAAATTATTCGCGTTGATTGCTTTTGCGACCGTGAGCTGACTGGGCCAAGTACCAGGTGTACACAACTAAAGCGGTCTCACGCATAAGCGGGTACATACGCATTGAAATTTTTGAGAAAACGAAAATTACGTATTTTGCAGAAAGAAAAACTTAGTTCGCACCATACAATTACACAGAGTTTCTCCTGTTCTGCAAAATTAACCCTTTGTTTCATTTTATTTTAGGCCTCGTGGACTCAATTTAAAATCCATTAAAGCTATCCCTACAGCATAGGTAACTGACGTAATAGTGCGTCACAGTTCTACAAACTAAGCCATATATTAAAGTATTACGATAATTCACACATATTCAATGATTATAGAGATGTTGTCGTTTTCGTGTATTTTGGGTCTTATAGGTATTATCCAATTCTATAATTAATACAGGTAAACACCGCAACATAATGTAGCTACATAGAGCTTCTTTGGAACTACAAAATTAGGTTAGGAACACCCATATATTTTGATTTGTTATTGAGATACGACCGTTTGCGTATAATTCGGGTCTCATGGTCCACTCTAAAAACCCCTTAGCGCCCTAATTATAGATCCAAGGCTTTATTATAGTTTTACAGAGCCGTAATTGCTCTACAAAATGATCCTGATTTGACTAAGTATCTACACTCGATTTCGAGATACAGCTAAAACTTGTTTTGTCTGACCCTGTTTTGACCCGACCCCCTTTGACCCACTTATACACGGGGAAGGAGTCCGTGCAGCTGGAATCGTTTTCGCCCCTTACTAATGGGCAAAAAGATATTTCAAGCTTTCACTGGAGCTGTCGCTCGTTGCAAATTTGAGTTATGGATACCACAATAAAATATCCGCATGCAGACAAACCAATTTTCACCACATAAGATTATTGACTTAGTGAGACTAGAAGAGGACAAAGACAGTCTACAAATATTTTCTGTCACTGCAATCTCTGGTGTGTCAAAGATAGTGAGAGACGTAAGGTACATAATACTTGAAGCAATATAATGCTAAAATGTTGACGAACATTTGGCTGCTATAGTGTTACAAACAGAAATAAAAGCAAATCTTTAACGAATCATTCGCGCTTCGCTTATTCGCGAGTATTCCACGAGCGATCCACGAAAAAATTTGCTTTTATTTCTGTCGGTCACTACAAATATCAAGCGGCGTACAATCCATTTTTATGTCAGCTTTGCGTATTTCTGCCTGAAAAACAGACCAGGTGGCGATTGCAAACGAGTTAACGAGTTACGAAGACATCTGTCTTTGTCAAGACTAAGACTGTGTACACATCTGTCATTAAACTTCGGTTTCTGTATAATTTAGAATCCAACTGGAGGCCTGCTTTCAAACATACTATTCTTGCGGTACGCGAGTGACTAAGGTATGCTGATGGAGTCATTCGGCCATAAAAATATTTTGTTCAAAAGAAACATTAGCTATTTACGTCTTCCTTTCCTAGTACAAACATAAGACATTAGTCTGACAAAAGCGGATTAAAATAGAACAACGTTAATTGTGGAATTATCAAATTCCATCGCGTACTATGCAGCTGAGGCTCGCGAGTACTCAATTATGAGTAGAACGCGCGATCACTCAGCCACCGCTATACCAGCATAATATGTCATGCGGTACATGTAAGTACATAATCTATGTCCGTAATAAAAATGACACATCTAAAATCAAGCTCAGAGGCGAATCCACAATTTGGGATATACTGGACATTTTTGTGTAAACCCAGTGACATGGGTTTAATTTCATTGTTTCACCAAATTTTGATAATACTTTTATGCCTAACAGCGACTAGGATTACAAAACTTTAGTTCTATTGTTTTATAATCTGACAAGCAGCATTCATTGTTACTGCTCGATATTAGGCGTAGAAAACCTTTGCCTCATATTTCACTTTTCCAAAAATGATCTTAACAATACATGCAGAGACGACCAAACCTTTAATTTCAATTTATATTGACATTTAACGCACAGCTAGAACCTGTTCCGCATTATATAACTCAATATATCAGTATGTATATTACATTACAAGACTGACGTCTCTGTTTTACGATTTTTTATATACATAGCTAATTTCAATGCGTCAGGTGGCGCAATTTTCAATTACAAAACATAGCTCATCCAATACCCATAAGTAATGTTAAAACAAACATTTATTTATGTACAGTACTCGCCAGAAATGAGTGCTGTTCGTTTGCTGTTCACACAAAGTTCGTTCGACAAATTAAAAATTTAGTTCAAAATGTGTTCGAATTTTGCTCGAGAAGTGTTGGAAATTTTGACACGATTTTTTCAAATTTGTTCGAGACTTGTTCGAACAAAAATAAACTTTATTCGCTTTCTGTTCGAAGTTAATTCGTTCGAAAGACGACATTCATTTGTGGCTGGTAATGTACATGTTAATCCGCGACTGGATGATGCGTGAGTAAACTTAAGGAGAACCTGCGAACCATCCTATTTTGTCATACCGATATCGAATCGCAAACCCGTGTTACGGAAAAAAGTTTAATTTCATTCGGTTTTTTCGCTAACCGAAAATTGGCAAAATCAAATTCAAGTGACAGAAATTAGACCTTGTGTTCGAACAGAATTTCGGCGATTTCAATTTGCAGAAATTCAGTTCCGTAAAGCCTAAATCATTTAAATTTGGATTATTCAGTGTACGCGAACAAATTTAATGCAAAAGTGTCGTCACAATCAAATCGATCCTATAGTTAAGCTCTCGGCGTTCGCCAACAAAACTGTTTTAATTCAAATCGACAAATTTTTGATCTCAAAAGTTTGGGTAATTTTACTTAGATTTTTGGCGACCACAAAATGAATAAATTTTAATCGCCAGAACAGTAAGTTTTATGCCGAATTTCAACTGACCACAAAGCGTTCCGTAACTAACTTTATGCAAAATTATAAAATAGGATGGTTGGCGGAATCACCTTAAGTTAACTCGCGCATGAGTGTTGACATACCATTGCAGAAAAACAGTTACATTACACACGTAACTTGCACTGTCAGACAAGATTTGTAACACAATGTCACAGCGTAACACCACTTACAATAAAAATGAAAAATATTGTGTGCCTTCAACAAATAACTATAGCAAATTTAGCATCATAACGCTAATGTCTAAAAAATCAAACAAAAAAAGTAAAAATCTAATAAACATAAGCGACTGTGCGTCCCCACGTTTGACTATCCTACTTTACCGAAAAACATTGAAAACAATTATGTCCCAAAGTTTCTTTAGCAGCTACGGGAAAGCCATAACATATGCCATGTTGATATCTTCGACACGACACGCAAGCTGGCAGAAGCAAAATTCCATCGTTCTAAAAAGCAAAATGATATTTACAGAATGCTCTTCACCTATCAACCGACATTCATGCACTCATAACTAAAATTGGAATGAAAAACTGAAATTAGCTGAAATTTGAGAAAAACATCAATATCTATATATTCTAAAATATTTTATAAAGATCTAGAACTAATTTTGATAATTATCGTATTTCTGTAATGTTAATAAACTTTGTTATAAATGTCTAGAATTTTGATTTTGAAAAATTCTTAGAATCTATTTCACTGAATATTATATTGAATTAAGCAAAATTTTCTTTTTATATACAAACCAGGAAGGCATTATGTAGCTTGCCATTGATACAGCAGAAATTACGTATTAAACGTGTAGTATTTTAAAAACTAGACACCTGTAAAACAGGTTGTAATGAAAAATTAGGTACAAAATTACACATCAACATTTTGTCATGCGCAATAAATTTTAAGTGAAAAATAAAAAAAGAAAAACTTCCTTATGGTTTATACCAACACGTTCAGAAATAAACCTCAAAATTTTCAAGAACATTTGACGAAAAATTTTCCTTTTACTTCTGAGCGTGACTGTGCCTTCTCTGAGCGATTGAAGGTCAGAAAATGAAATGAAGAACTTTTGCAACGGTCAGAGCATGGCAAAATGGACTGCGGTATATCACTGTGGACAGAATACTGCGCGGTCATGTCCAAATTCTGAGTGGTTCCCTATGCTTACTACATTGCTTCGTGATACCACATAGTCTGTTTTCTGATATATATCGCTTTGAGTGCGATTATAAGTATTTCGTAACATTACAAAACAATTTCATTGTAAAAGCAGTAAAACTGAAGAGAGGTTAAAGCAAAAATCGTAGTTTTCCACTGAAAACCTCATGTGTTAGGCCTTACATTTTGTAGTAGTCCGTAGGTTTTATGAAGCAAGCACTGAGACCTTCGCCATCACAGAAGAGATGAGGTATGATAATGTAAGAAAAATCGCGTAGAGTGATGTTCTTTACAAAATACATGTATCCAATACGATGCAGCACAGCAATAAAATAATCGTTTTTACTCAAAATTTTAAAAAGATGTAACGCTTGCTCCTCCAGCCATTTCGTGTCTGGTGCTACTTAGCCATACACCGGTAACATGGCCTTGCATAAGAAGTCAGTGACGTCAAAAACCAATGTTTTCCTGTAGCTGTATTTATAACAGTTTTATAGTGTTGTTACATACAATGTGCTCGGCTTGTATAATTATAGCACACATGATATTTATGCACCACTTGTCTGCATCTAAGAACCAAGGGTCTGTTTTAAAAATAAGGAACACCCATCTTGCGAACTAGAGGCAGAAAATAGACATGGTAAACAAACTAGTCCAGAATACAGACAGTAAAAAGTATATTAATATTAATATACTGTATATTTCTGGATTCTTAGATATTAAAATCCTTACGACAAAACTTTACCAACAAGTTTGAAGAAATAAAATTGCAAGTTTGCAAATTAAAATTTCTAGTTTGCAAAATAAAAAACACGCTCAAAAGCACAGAGGGACTTCGAGCCAACATTGGTCTAGAGCAATCGAAATTAGCGTACGTGGATGCTGTGACCAAGAAATAACGACTGCCTAAATAACCAAAACTAGAGTCAGCTTCTCAAATTCAGCACGTAGAATTTTAACAAGCTACTATGCAGAACTGATAGCTCCTAATGCAGTACAGCAGTTCCTAATTGGGAAAAATCAAAAGCAAACTGAAGAATTGTCTTATATGCACAGATTCAAAATCAACCATCCAGCAATTTGCCGCTGACCCTCAGAAATAATCCAAGCAACTGGCGTGAAAGATATGGAACCAAGACTGATACATGCTACCCGGCAGTGTGACAAAATAAATTCAGCGGATGCCTTGCGATTGCAAATTGAAATTGAACAAAGTCGCTGACACAGTAGCGAAAGTAGGTACGAGAATAATGCAGGACACCCTCCCTCCTGACTACTCTGTTGGAAGAATGTCTATCGAGCAAGCCACAAAGGTAAGTAGAAGTCCAGATGCCACCCATCCACCGTAAGTGCAGTGTTCGTGTCGGCATGGAAAGAAAAGAAGTATACCGATTAGGAGAAAATGTACATTCTCAGACACGCACGTGTGGAAAATCTCTGTTTCTCAAAGCTTACCACTACTTTCTCACAAGAGATGATAAAGACCGATCTGCCGTGCAAAGCCAAAATGACGCTCCAGACAAAATCGTAAAAAATTATTTTGACAAAATGGCATCTTTCTCTTCTGACGGATGGGTGCATGTCTTTATATTGCAACCGTCGATTTGGCTTTTTAATCCTTTAGATTTTTTAAGTTCGGCGCGATTTTGACGGCTTCCTACTAAGCCGTATATCCGATATATCCGAATCAGCATAAAATCGCCTATATCTCATTAACTTCAATAGAGTCCGTCAATATGGACAATACCAGTCGATGGAGAATTTTTCGCCCACCAAAATGAGCCTATGTTCAAAATTTGAAAAATTTTCATCTAGTTTTTGGCTTGACACGGCAGCGATGTCAAATCTTTAACGGAGTGTAATGCTGGTAACTTGCTAGTGCGGGCTCATAGTCGGTCCGTCCGTTTGTTGAGGTGAGATCTCCTCAGGTTCCAGCCCACGCCACTCCACCACATAAATTTTCGGTGCTCCCGGTTGATTGAAAAAACAACGCGAAAATAATAAAAATACTACATTATGAAGGCATTATATATAATTACACCCCACAGATTTTCGGCCCCAAGTTGAACCCGAGGATACCCGCCTTTCGAATTCGCTCCACTATCAGCCTTTCCAGCAGTTCCAGGGGGGCTGTCTCCGAGTCGTGCCCCTTCCCCTAATTTTGACCCTGCCAATATGCATATAATGTACACATTATTGTTTCACAAAGTTTTGTAATGCAGAATGCATGCGATTACAGGAAATCGCTGAAATCGGTTTTGTATATCAATCTACACCTTACCTCATTTGATCCACAAATGCATCGTATTTCACGGCTGCAAATTTCTTGTAAGCAGTCTGAAATAATTGTGATTGAGTTTTTAAGATGCTATGACCGACAAATTAATTTTGTTTCATTCGTCATAGCTCGTTCGAATTTGATATAAATTGGTTTAGGTAAATTGCAAAATTAAAAAATCTTGACTCGATAACACTGACTGTTCCATTCGCCGAAAATTCTTTCATGGCGCAGGAATCAGGACCCCGCTTGGTTTGGAATAACATAGCGCCGAATTTTGCCAAAGACATAAAATGGAGGTACACCGCTTCAACAAGAATTCTGAATTCAATCAAATTTTAGAAAAAATATCAATTTTTTTCTATCAAAATGAGGCTTCTACTGAAAAGCAAAGAATTACCTAGCAAACGGAAACAGACGTCGCCTAGGCGGCACAAATCAGACACACCAGTTTTGTGATAGAAGAAGCTGGAAAATGCAAAGCAGAACAGTTTATAAAAGCCAAAATAAGTTTTTCACTTTTGTAGAATTTTATTGTATGAATGTTTATGTAGTCTAGTATTTTACCGTATTATAAACGTAGAATTCTCACCTCTCAAAGCGGTAGGAATAGATACACATGGGCTGTAAAATGTGCTACGATTCATATCATGAATGATCACCTGTTCACTATAATGAAGCGAATTACACCTAATTCACTAAACCTGAACAAAATTATTATGCTGCAGCCTCAAATACTTTAACAAAACGCAATACGATAGAGTTTGAAAAGAAATCAAAAAAAGCAGAGTAACCTCAAATTACAACAACAACACTAATTCTCACAGCGTTTCAGCAGGCGGCTTAATAGTTCATGTGAGAGTCACTGTAATCGATCACTTCATGCGTCCTGCGTCGTTCTCTTTAAAAAGTGCATTTTGGGCAAACCTTAAACCGACTCTATATTTTGGCCCAACAAAACTATCGAAATCGCAGGGGATTTATAGGCGGACAATAATACCAGCCAGAAATTGCCGCAGCACACTGTTTGCTTGTTCATAGAAATATATTGCATAGCTACTAGCTGAATAGTTGCGTTTCCGGCGTTATACAGAATTTTTTAGAGATTTATGTATACTGTACATTTATAACAATACCATTAATGTTACGCAGTGATCGATCAGTAAAGCAGTATACTATAGATCGTAAGGTCGTGCGTTCGAATCTGTGCCAGGGTGACTCATCATTCTATCCCTTCATGCCCAGTAAATTACGTAACATACGAGAGTGGCCAATTACAATGACACCGCTTGTGGCTCCAGTTACCACCCTGGACTTCAAAGATCTGCACCGCCTCGCAGTTTACAGCAAGCATTTCCGTTAAAATACAAAACCAAAATCATGCTCAACAACAAATCAAACCTTGTTCATCGGAAACGACTTCAGAGCCACTATCCGAACTCTCATTCCTGGTGTTGTTGCCACACAGCGAAGCCTTAACACGTAAATAACGAATTAATAAAGGATATTGTACAATCGCGGCCAGAAATAAGTATAAAATAGTCGATCGCTTTAGATTATATGAGATTTCGATCGATTTCGATTAAGCGAAATTTCGATCGATTTCAGTTGCACTTATTTTTGGTTGTGAATGTATGTTTATGTATTGCATAGATACAAATACCACTAACTAAATCTAAGTTGAAGTCACAAGTTCTGAGAACCACACATATGTAGAACATAGCTTTTTCATTATTTAGAGAATTTGACGTTATCTTTTAGCCTAGGTACATACCAGACAATAGCAGGAATAATATATTTAAAACGAAGCCGGAACCTGGTCTTGTAAATCTGTAACAAAGTAAAACAAATATAGGTGATGTGGCTTAAAAATGCGTTAAAAATAATCTGTGCGTTGAATTTAAAGTACGTAACGCCATGATATACTGTCTCCCTGATGTCTTGAAGAGAAAGCTCGAATAATGCTTTACCTAATGATAAATATGCCGGGTATTGCAGTCCGCCTCCGCGAATCAGATGCCTGCCACTACACAACTCTGCGTACACCGCGGCACACTGAACATGCATACCACAAATGGAGCGTAGTCCAGGTAATTCAATCCTTTCCCCATCGCCTAGATTTATTAGATATACAGTTGTAATTATGTCATTCAGGAGGAAACCTTAAATCATTGATTTATCCGGTTGCAAAAACATTACTCAAGGTTCTGTCTGAACAGATGTGTTGTAAAAATGAAATAAACTGCGATAATAATCCATATTTCACAGAATGCAAAAAAATCAGTTCCTTACCAAGAATAAAAATGCAACAGAATTTAACAACAACAGTTCCTTACCGAGAATGTATTGGCTTACTGCAGTTCAGAAATGGTACTTAAATTAAGGGTATACAGAAGTATAACAAAATTACATTGGGTGATGTTTGAGGCAATTTATTTGACAAGCTTGCAGCAATGTGAAATATTTCGCATTGCTTATGTTTTGTTGCCATGTTAAAGTTTGAGGCTAAAGTATTTCCAAGTTACCTATATTCTGTTATATGCGTTACACTAAACCTGCTCAGTTTGAACATAAATAGCTGTCTGGTTGCGTAAAACAACAACCACACGTTTCCACGCTTCGATGTTTTGTTAACATAAGCTCAAGATGAACAATCCCTAAAGTGCTACAATGATAAACCCTCCTGAAAGCATGTATCCTGCTTACGTTTTACAGGGCAATTTGTAGATGTGTCAGGGTCAGTTGAATTAGAAGCTGCGTATAACCCGACTCCCCAGAAATTGGAGGATCCGACCTATCCCCCCAAAAAAACTGGGGGTCCGAGCTACCCCCCACCCGAATCTGGGGAGAGAGTGCATCTCGACACCTCCCCAAAAAACTGGGGGTCCGTGCATCTCGACACCTCCCCAAAAAAACAGGGGGTCAGGCCAAAAACGCCCGCGTCATCAAACACGGGTTACATGTGAGTGCAAGGAGGTGTCATACTCTTCCCTAATGCACTTTTGGTTATAGATAGCCGTTACCACACGACAAAAATTAGCAAAATACGTTTCATGCACGTATGTTTTTGTCGAAAAGTTTATTTTTCAAATTATCTAGTTACGGCATATTTGAAATGGAGCGAGCGAAGTTTCTACTAACGGCGCTATGGGGAATATTCTTGAAAACTTTTCTGTCTGCCGTTGTCATTCATGACCTCATCTTCAGGTGGATGGATTTTGATAGAATTTATTTTGTTCGATAGCAGCAGTGAACACGAACAGCTCCGACCCATTCCGCGTCAAAATGGCAAAGACATGGGGTTTTAAAACTTCTTTGTCAAATCTGGCCATGTGGGTACCAGTCTTTCGAAGCCCATATCTAGTGGGACAGGCTTCGCATCGAAATTTGCTGACCACCACTTTTATGTGGTTTCATATTGTTCGATGATTTGCTAGAAATTAATTTTTCAAATTTTGGCATGTAATTGCATTTTCTACTTTACAACGAGTGTTATTCGGTTATCAAGCACACTTGATACGACAGTTTTGCTATATCGAGCCATACTTGTTTATATTATTCTTTTTCATGGCGTTTCAATGGTTTCATGGTCGATGAACCCAATTTCCAAAATGTTATGTTACTCGATTCTATTTGTTTGGTTGCGCTATGTATTGCGTGCGCAGGTTTTTCAGCATGCTGAATACGAAGGTTTGGTGGGTTTTGGGTCAATGAACCCGATTTCCATAACATAACATGTCTTCAGTAGATTGGTTATGTACTGTGTGCATAGCATCAAGAATTGTCTGCATAGATTTTATCGGTAGGCTAAAATATTATTTGGTTATCTAGCGACCAGCACAAGTGCATAATAATCGATCCAAATTTCGATCGTTTCCGACTAAACGAAATTTCGATCGATTACGAATAAAACGAAATTTCGATCGATTTCGGCCGTGTTCGAGTGCACTTACTTTTGGCCGCGACTGTACATCATGCGTTGTCAGCTCTTTTCGATGAATTTAGGGTCGACGAGGTTTTAGTGTTTGAATGAGTTTGGGGTCCCAGAGGTTTTACGATGGCGTATACATCAAACACAACCTGCTATAAGATTACACTAAATGATAACTTATATTAAGGATGTAACGCTCGCTCCGTTTCATCCTCGCATGCGAGATACTAGTACAAAAACGCAACTTTTATTCCATTACCTATAAATGCTGAACGAATTTTCACGAAATGGAGCGAAAGTTTTAACTTTTACCGTTTTATGCGTTCGCGGAGCGGCGCACAATAGATCCCACTGATTTGAAACTACCGAGAAGACAATGTTTAGAGCGATGTTTTTTCACTCGTTTTTCATCGTAAACAAATTTTGAAGACACTACTAATTACTGCGACTTAAATTTGTGTACATACGGATATAAGACCCACTAATCACTCTCCGATTTGTCACTATACACTAGCGGATTAAATCAGAGGTATGCGCGTGCAAAAGTTTTGGAGCCCACAGATACATGCGAAAGTTATATGCTTGTCCACCGACACTAAACCTGTAAACTCTACAAGCTCAGGGAATTTTTTCAGGCCAACGAAGCTTGGAAATTGTAAACCTACATCGAAAACTTTGAAAGTTCATGAATAATGATTTTAAATCATTCTACCGCATTTAATTTCATAACAGTGAATTCGTTTCCAGCGCCATTCTCCATCTAGACTATATGACTAGGAACTAGAGTCACTTGACCAACTAAGAACTTCATTAGTCGCTCACTTGGTGCAAACGAATATTGTCAAAAGAATATTTTGTTTATATATCTCAAATCCTTAATACATCATAGATAGACTACACCTGTATTAGTGAATGGTCATGTCTAGTATACGGTCTTTAAAATGTAAGTATTTGTTTGAAAATTAGCATGATAATACATGTCCGGATTATCCGAATATACAGGTATTGCATAACATTACCCGGAAACGGTAAGCCAATGCCCACAACTACTGGTGACATTAAAATTCGGTTTTAAATTTGCAAAAATAACTGTTGCTAGTGTATGCATTGTTAATAATAATTGCTCGTATTATTACTATTTACTAAATGTCATATAATTAAATTAGTTTTCTCTTCCTCCAGGTTTGTTGACAACGCTAGGATACCATTTTATAATCTAAACGACTGTTAATCAAACTCCTAAAGCCTTCTTAAAGCCATAGATCAATGCTTGTTATCCATTACAGGAATCCCACGAGATGTGTTTTCAGGGCTAGAAATGCCAGAATAATGTTGTGATAAAATTTAATAAAGCGTGGCTCAATTAAATTGTCCCTTAATCGACAACAGCAAAATAAACGTTAAGACATTGCCGAAAGTAACTAGCAGCAAGTTTGCAATCAATATCATCCAGGGAGTAACCGGAATTCCGGTTCCGGCGAAAATCGTGTTCCGGTTGCGGTTCCGGCAAAGGGCAAAAGGCATACCGGAACCGGAGTTCCGGTTTAAAAATTTTGTTTGAAATTTTCCACGTTTTTTCTTCATCATATGTAATATATATTATACAATGATCAAGTTCCAATACAACCAAGCAAAAGAAAAGATTAATTAACCAATTAGCCGCGTGAAACGTAAGTAGGGCACATAACTTGAGCAGGATTTTTTCATAATAACCTGCAAGAGTTTGTTAAATCAAAGCCAGGTCGATGCTTGCAGCAGCTATTTTACACATCCAGAAGTCTGTGGGATACGTTTGAATTAAACCGGTCCAACTCGGTAAAAGAGCATGGCTTAAGCAGAAGTACTTAGGGTATGCTTGGCTAACATAAATTGCGTCAAGCAGCCGCCAGTGCGCTTGTTCACTTGGTAAATCAGTCTAAATTGAAGTAAACTAACGTTATCTGCAACGCAGCTAGAAACTCTTTCTTGGCAATGAACTGTATTTATTGAAACTGTGCGAGCAGCATCACAGTGTGTCTCATTTATAGCATTCTGATTAGAAAGTTATCATCATGATCTAACTGACGGGCACTGTTTGTCCAACGCTAGCCTAAACAGTGTCTCTGACCATTGATCAGAAAATTACCTTCTATCTATTATTTTCTCTTAGAATCGTATAAACCAATAATTTTAAGTTTCCTACAGAAGAACATGTAACAAACGTATGTGTAGTAAAGGGAGGCGACTGGAGACAGAGCGAAAGTATGTATTCTACGCTCCAAGCTTTGTAAGCACATTCGATTTGACGCAGTATACGCAATGGTGTATAGTGGAAGACATTTTTTGCTCTGAATGTCCAAAAACCGACATATTTGATCGATAAATAAACATTATTAGCTTCCTCAGTCTCTTTAAAGTTTCAGAAAGGCAATAACACCATCGCAATACATTAAGTTTAATGTAAAAGTAATTTTTAATGCATTTTAAATCCACTATACCTTCATTTCTTCCATCATTTGTTTTACTATATATAAATTTCGAAGACCAGGTTCCGGTTCCGGATCCGGTTTAAATGGACGGTTCCGGTTATTCCCTGATATCATCCAATGATGGGTATTTAAGGAATTCACATACAGTTCAATTCTGCATTACGGACCACATACAGCTGGTGATTGCAAGCACTTTTTTCACTTAAAGCAGTTTCATTTTATTGCTATTCGCTCACAACCAAACTGCGGAAACAAATCTAATTTTCAATTTCTAAATATTGTTCTACGTACGCGCGATGACAACGCGTCAATGAAATATTTTGGAGGAAACTGTATAAACCTGTTGCTTGATAAGTCCTCTAACACGGGCGCAGCCAACTATGCAAGTGGAAAGTATATTTACAGAGAATATCTTGCCAATTCTGCTACATACGCGTTTTGCTACGCCATTATTAAACATTAATAAATCTTAATAATAAAACAGAAATGGTTTACAGCTTGGACGTTTGCCTCCGCAAATATATCATACATTTAAGACTAATAATTAAAGTTAAGAAATTAGTATTTGCCGCTGATACTGATAAATTATTTGATAATAAAACTAAAAACGTGTTCAAACAAATAATAAACGATACAATTTCAGACTAATTATGGTTAAGAAATTAGTATTTGCTGACTGATACTCGTCTATTATTATTATTATAATAAAGTTAAAAACGTGTTCAGACAAAAATAAATCATATTTTCAGACTAATTATTATAGTTAAAAAATTTGAATTTGCCTACTGATACTGATTAATTATTATCGTAATGCGCGAGTAAACATAACCTGCGCGCATCGACTATCCTATTTTGCAATAGTCGATACCGAAGTGCAAACCGTTGTTACGAAACAAATGCAGAAATTTCATCAGTTTTTCGATAACAGAAAATTTCAAAAATCAGATACAAGTACCAAAAATTACACCTTGTGTTCGAACACAATTTGACGATTTTGAATTTGCAGTGAAAACTGTTATCTAATGGCGGTCAGCTTCTGATTTGTATTTGTCTGTGTTCGCGAACAGATTTACGTAATACTAACGTCACAAATCAATCGCTCCTTGCGCTTAGGTTACAGTGTTCGCGAACAAATTGAGCGAATCCAAATCCGGTACATTTTCGTTCGAAAAAACAGAAATTCGCCAGATTACCACCACAGAGCTCTGTGTGGGCGAACAGTTTTGCACCGCATAACGGTTTCCTAAAAAGCGTTCGGTAACAGATTTTTAACCGAAATAACAAAATAGGATTATTGATGGGCGTGGGTTAAGTTTACTGTCGCATCATAAAATAAAAACTATATTCAAACAACAAACAAATCACGCTTTTTAACACTAATATATAATTGCAAAATTAACATTTCCCCCATTAATACTGATTAATTATTATCATGATAAAATTAAAAACTTAGTCAAACAAATATATACTTCAAACTGCTAATAAACAAACTATCAAAATATGTAGACTACCGGAATACGCATGCTTTCATTGCTAACATTAACTGATTGCAGAACGGAAGTGGAAAGACTCAGTGAAGCTTGTGAACTTTGCGCGGATTCTATACCTGAAACGTACATAAAAACTGCAATAACAGTTGTTGTCAAATAGACAACTCCTAGAGAGATCTTTCTAGCTTTATTATCTGGTAAATAATACAGCACATTACCTACCACATATTGACTATCGCTTTAGCAGCGAGCAAACAAAAACAAACTATAAAATTTCAAAATAAAATTATATTTTCCGACGAACAAGTTGCGACCGAGTAACGAGTGAACAACAAGCGAGCAGTGGTCAACTGTGGTGAATACATACCACTGCTCCTTGAAGAATGGAACGCGTTAGCATACGGCATAAACATTCGCGTTAAAATAAAAGGCTATGATAAACAAGGTACACACCTGTAAAAATTATCACAACATTGTCTGCATTAACTTCACGTAGTTTCCATACATCGCGACTTTATTTTGTTGGTAAATTCAAAACCAATAATCTGCATTACCAAACTGCTTGCTAAATGCCTGTGGGAATTATTGATTTGCCATCCATTTGAAGTCGGTGACAGAGAGATAAAAATGTCCAATATAATAGTGAGCACAATTATACATTTTAAAAGGTATAATTCTATGGAATACAAATATATACTGCAGAATATTATAGCAGCAGGATGTTGGTATTGCAGTTTTTCGTGAAAAATACACAATTGCGAACGCGTTTAAGATCTAATGCGTCGGCTAGCTGGCTATGTTTGTTCAAAAAGATTATATTTTTCATCAATTTGCATAACTACATGCCTTTGGCTGAATTAAACAGAAGCCATGGAATGCCTGAGCAAGGTAAGGGTGCGAACACCACTTCCGCGAGAAATCCAAGTAATATAAGGTTAATCAAACAAACCAATTTTTATTACTGTTCGAAGTAACATATTAATGCACATTAATAATTGGCTGTGGTTTCCAAGTGTGAGCTACATAAGGGAGCATCGAATAGTCAGTATATATTTTGGTTAGTACTGTATAACAAAATGCATTTACATCAAATCACAGTGCACAGTTAAGATCTTAAAACTCTGGACTTTCCACGACCTTCTTAAATGTAGGAGGGAAACATTTTCGGCTGCTTATTTTCGGGACAAATTTCAGAGTGAGGATGTAATTTTTGATACACCATGTTATCAAATACACTTGTAGCTGCCTTTCAAACAATTGTAGACTTTAATACAGAGTTTCAACATTAAAAATAGTATTAACTTTTAAAATATTTAGTATATACAAAACATGGATCTACGAGAATTGATAAATCATAATATTTAATGTAAAATGGTGATGTCGGGCATGTGTGAGAAGATCATGTAAGAAATTTTTACGGATATGAAGGGTGTTGAAGAGATGAGGGACTTCCTGTGTACATGCCATAAAGTAAGATTTTTGTCAGTGGAATTTGTCAGTTTATTATCGAAACATGGCAACTTGCAATACGTTTATTATCATATATTTGCAGTCAGTGCTTGACTAAAAATCAATATGGTACTAAAGAAGAACTGTAAACACGAGAGGAATTTAATACTAATAGTCCGCGCCCAAAAATTGCAATAACCACTGAAGCGAGCGAGCAGTATTACATCATGTTTCGACTACCGATTGAATGTCAGTCATTTCTGGCGCGTACTTGTATGACAAAATCACCCTTTGTCCGCAATATAAGCAGTTATGCTTCGCTGTAAGCTATCAATATATAGGTTTGTAATCTCTAGTCATTAGTTGTCCCATCAATACTACAGCAATAAAACACCACTTTGTTGTTATATATATCGCTAAAATTTTCGTCGTACACTACGTTGAAATTTCCTATCAGATATATTACAAAATCCTATTTACATATCAAAATTAAATTATTTAAATAACGCCATACAATATACCCGGTTCAGTGGAGTCAGCCGTAGTAGGCGAAAACACTTGGCGCTCAACTTTACTACACTTCATAACGCTACAATTTGTGTTCTCCTGCTCTTCGTGGAGCGCCAGGCAGGAAATCAGCTTTGTTTTGACACAATGGCAGCCCTTAAAATCACAAACAACTTGACTTCAATCTTAAATAAGAAACGGCAAAGCTGATTTTAATTTTTTATAAAAATAGAATCCAGTACCACAGTGCTTTTTGTAAAAATGATAACCACGGTGATTTTGTAATGCAAACCGGGCCGGTCCGTGGGTGCCTACCTAGCTGCATAACATCGCTTCGCATTGCAAAGATTAGCAGGGATTACGTCATAAATGCTGTAATCCGAAGCTAAGGTACAACAAAACTTCGCCCAACTTATATACATAAAAATACACTTTTGCTAAAATTGGCTGTCGACAGAGTTTTGTCATTAGGTAACTGTGAATGTATGAAATAAAAACTTGTTGAACCCTACCTTGAACTCTCTTTTGCCCGACGTCAGAGGGGCTAGATGCCACCCTTTTTCGAAATCCTGGCTACGCTTGTGTTTGGTTATATAATATTATTCAACAAATGGATTAAACTAAATCTTATATAACTAATCCGAATGATCATAACCATAGGTCCAGGCCCGTTGCTAGAACTAAAAATATTCCACTACGGCTAACACACCACTCGGGCCATAAAAGAAGGAAAACGCAAGCAGTTCGTGAGCAGTGTGGACATTTTTGTTTGAATGAGCGATTCAAAAATATTGTTATTATGCTTCGGCAATTTTGTAATGCAATATGTTAGTGCTACTGGTTCGAAAAACACTGGTTGCAACTTGTGAATTTAATAGTTAAACAATAATTATTTGATCGCTTGAGAATTCGGACATTGAACAGGCTTAGCACCTAAAATTAAGAAAATCGCACGGAGGCAATAAATAATGGAGAAACAACTGCTCGATGAAAATACGTTAGTCACACATAGCAAGCTAAGATAAACAAAACTAATCACGTACTGAGTGTGAGATTTGGCAGCAACAAGGAAACGCATATTGAACGCAGTGCAGTTACATTTCAATTTAAATTATTAAATATTCAGAAAGAATATATAAGCTGGAAGAAGTGAATTGCGAATATTTATTATAACCAATAATAAAGGACAAAACCATTTTTATCATTTTTCATAACATGTTAATTTCAGATAAAATAACAAACGAATGTATTAAAATATTCTGTTAAATCCAGAAAATCTGTCTGAACCGCAACAATTATTTTTAGCACCCAATTCCTATGTATTTTGCGAGTATATTCCCACATCATGTTAAAGCAATTATTAGAAAATGTCGAAAATGACTGTGAGACGAATTTTGAGCTAAATTGTTTCAAGATTCCTCATAAGGGTCGAAAATTTAAACTAAATAAAGTATTTTTTGTAAAGTCAAATAATTTTCAATTTTTTTTAAATATAATTTTCAAAAAAAGAGAAAAAATAGCCGTTTATCTCTAACAGAAATACAACGCTACACTCGTCTCGATTGTTAACTATGGTCAGGTTAACAACCCAAACTCTCGCAGTTATTAATCAGCAAACAAAACAAAACTACATAGAAACATGTTTTTTCCTTACAGTATCCATATCACCCACGCTAGCTTTCACCAAATCAGATTTGTTTAAGTGAATGAAATAAGGATTTTTGGTAGGCTTGAATCCTGGTGGTTCATAGTCTGCCGGAGTTACTGAAAAATAATATTTTACGCAATCAATATTGACACAAACTATACTAGTAACACGTAAACGTGGGTGACGGAGGCATGGTGGTTAACAACGGCGTGAATAGTGCATACAGCTGGTGGAATTTCTAACATTTTTGGTAACAGTTTAAAAGTAACATACTCATTTAAATCGAGTAGCTACACCTCATCTTCGAATTTTCACCATGAAAACAATTTTAAGAAACTGAATTTATTCTGTAAAATAATGTTCGAATTTGACTATGAACGATACGTATAATTTGAACTATTCAAAATGACAAGTGTTATTCTGTTAGTGTTTGAGTAGCAAGCGTTATAGGCTCAAAATGTGACAAACACTATCATCTTTTTATGTAATACCAAAGTTAAAAACTATGAATCCATGCATTAAACAAAAACCCAAGCACGCGTGGTAAAACTAGATAATTTTTCACTCGTTTTTAAGAGACTTTGCTTAATTTTAAGAGAATTTATAAAGGTAAGTAGATCACTCGTATACAGTCTTTTAGAAAACGTGAAGGTATATGTTATGTCAAAAAATGACCGAGTTAGCACGAACGGTTGTCGAGATATGATGAACTTAGGTTTCCCTAAGTCAATTTTAAGAGAATTTGCTTAATTTTTAAGGAAAAAAATGAAATACGTCAATCAGCTATATACAGCTGTTTAGAAAACGTGAAAATACATTTTATGTAAAAAATCGCCGAAATAGCACGAACGGTTGTCGAGATGCGGTGAAAAAGCTGAAAAAATGGCAAAAAATCCCTAAGTTTGAGCAACATTTGCTTAATTTTGAGTACAAAGCAATTTTCGTAGAAAAAAGTGCTCAATGAAAGGGCACTCCGCAAGAGAATATGCAACACGAAGAAAAAAAAATTCTAAAATCGGCCCAGGCGTCAACCTGCAGACCTGTCTGTGACAAACAAAAAAAGTCACAGAGAAAATTGAAATTTTGCGTCTAGTATATTGATATATATAAAGTTAAATGTACGCCTCCGGCTGCGACTCGCCACCTTCGGTGGCTCGTCTTGCCTCCGTCAAAAATCTCAAAACAGTATTCCCTACACGCATCACATCAATCACGCCTCGCGTTATAAATCCTTTCAGACTTCATAACGATATGTCATTTGCTGTTAGGGAACATATAGGTTTGTACTACAAATTTCGTCGATACAGTCCAATGCACTGAGACGGTAAAACTATACGTGCTAAATGTTGACCAATTGAAAGAACACGTCTTGTAACACTGGGAATTCTTTGGCTGAAAGTCATAAATATGTCGTTCTGAAAGTTATGTTGTAGGGGCCGGACGCTGCGCAAATACTATCGAGATATATGTGTAGCACATCCATTCTGAATCGTTACGCGACGGATTTGTTCCCAACACAGTGTAATGGACAACATTATTGAACCATTAACCTATTTTCAATGGTCTTGAACAAAACCCTATTTACCTTTACCCGAGCAAGTATGTGCGTGTGTGTGATCTACTACTTCTGACCATAATGAATTTGGTATTATTCATAATGAATTTAGCATTATTTATGTGATTTATATTAGCATAATCTATTATTATCTTCACCAAGTTATAATTGTATGAATGGAAATCCAGAACGGTTTAGAATTTATAGGAGGGGCCGCACTTTTCTGGGACAAAGCTTTTCGATCCTCCCAGTGAGACCGCTCCCGCGGGTATCTGTGCAAAATCTACGGACTTATTAGCGAAAAACTGGGGGTACACCTTCGAAATCTTGGTATTTGAACGAATTTATTTTAGCAAATATTTTATCCATTTAAAAAAATAGCGAGGTTCCCCGGAGTTTAATTTGAGTCCGGCAAAAGCCCGCTGCATCCATCTTGCGTACAGTATTCCTATGAAAATTACCGAAATTTTCCAAATGGACATGTCACATGTCGTTGCGTTTCCCACATTAAATCGGATCCAAAACTATAACTCACTGGTCTTTAAAATATAACCCCAGCCTCTGAAATCTTCGTTTTTCCTACTGTACACATAGGTGAGCTCCAGGGAATAACCGGAACCGGAACCAGTAACCGGAACCGTCCATTTAAACCGGATCCGGAACCGGAACCGGAACCTGGTCTTCGAAATTTATATATAGTAAAACAGATGATGGAAGAAATGAAGGTATAGTGGATTTAAAATGCATTAAAAATAACTTTTACATTAAACTTAATGTATTGCGATGGTATTATTGCCTTTCTGAAACTTTAAAGAGACTGAGGAAGCTAATAATGTTTATTTATCGATCAAATATGTCGGTTTTTGGACATTCAGAGCAAAAAAAATGTCTTCCACTATACACCACTGCGTATACTGCGTCAAATCGAATGTGCTTACAAAGCTTGGAGCGTAGAATACACACTTTCGCTCTGTCTCCAGTCGCCTCCCTTTACTACACATACGTTTGTTGCATGTTCTTCTGTAGCAAACTTAAAATTATTGGTTTATATGATTCTAAGATAAAATAATAGATAGTAAGGTAATTTTCTGATCAGTGTTCGGAGACACTGTTTAGGCTAGCGTTGGACAAACAGTGCCCGTCAGTTAGATGATAATGATAACTTTCTAATCAGAATGCTATAGATGAGACACACTGTGATGCTGCTCGCACAGTTTCAATAAATACAGTTCATTGCCAAGGAAGCAGTTTCTGCTTGCGTTGCAGATAACGTTACTTCAATTTCACCTGATTTACAAAGTTCAAAGCGCACCGGCTGGTGCTTGACGCAATTTATGTTAGCCAAGCATAGGCTAAGTACTTCTGCGTAAGCCACACTCTGTTACCGAGTTGGACCGGTTTAATTCAAATGTATCCCACAGACTTCTGGATGTGTAAAATAGCTGCTACAAGCATCGACCTGGCTTTGATTTTACAAACTCCTGCAGGTAATTATGAAAAATTCCTGCTAAAATTATGTGCCCTACTTACGTTTCACACGGCAAATTGGTTAGTTAATCTTTTCTTTGGCTCGGCTGTATTGGAGTTTGATCATTGTATAATATATATTACATATGTTTGGATCACAGATGAAGCAAAAATGTGAAAAATTTCAAACAAAATTTTTAACCGGAATTCCGGTTCCGGTATGGTTTTTGCCCTTTGCCGGAACCGCAACCGGAACACGATTTTCGCCGGAACCGGAACCGGAATTCCGGTTACTCCCTGGTGAGCTCGTCCGTTCTTTGTCTACATCCTATGGTGTTGGGTATCAAAATGATAGGCTTGAGGAGCCTAGTTCGAATCTGAGGTCCGTTCCTCGACCTAGATTATCCCCTGGACGAGGAATTAGGAACAATTTCCCGTGTTTGTTTGTTTTCCTTTATTGTTGTATTCGCAAAAGGGTACCGCCTTTACCTGGTACCACGTCGCCCATCTCATGTATGTATATGTGCATTATATATAAATAATACATAAGTTAATATAAAATATTATTAATGTATTTATTAAGTAAATATAGTTCAGTAATAATTCATATATAAATTTAATATCACAATATAGTTCATTACTATATTTATTAAATCAATGTTGTACAACTGAATTATTATTTTAATATAAATTTTAATTAACTGAATTATTGCAATTACAGATTATATAGGTTATTTATATATTAATTAAACAAATATTATCTAATAAAATAATGATAATGTTAGTATAATATTAAGGTTGCACCGGTAAGACCTTCTGGCCGGTAACCGATAACGGGCCGACAGTATACCGGCCGGTATCCGGTTACCGGCCGGTATTTTAATAGTACCCAAGATTTCATACTTTCAGTGATTTTATAATGGCTCTTATTTGGAATTATGTCACGATTAACGATAAAAAGGATACTAAAGCTAAATGCAATACATGTGACGCACTAGTTTCTCGCGGTGGCGACACTCCTAAGAAATTTGGTACATCTGGTCTAATTAGTCACATCAGGCTAAAACATCCAGATAAATTTACTGAGTATGAACTCTCGAAGAAATCGAATGAACAAGGGACATCTTCTGGCTTAACCACTGAGCGAGAGCGACCATTACCGGCGGGACAGCAAACGCTGCAAGGATGTTTAGAAAGATCAAAGAAGTGTGAGATTGATTACGACAAAGCTCAGCGTGTGCACAAATGTATCGCAGAGATGATTACTGTAGACTGCCAGCCACTGTCGATCGTGAGCGATATTGGATTTACTCGCCTGGTAAATCTTTTGGAACCGCGATACCAGATCCCGTCAAGGAAGTACTTCACTGAGACAGTTCTGCCCAAGTTTTTGCCAAGACCTCGGAAAAAATTCTTGCTGCTATACGTAGTGGAAATTCCTACAGTTACACTACAGATTTGTGGACCAGTAGTTCAAATAACGACGCGTTCCTAAGCCTCACCGTACACTTCATCACTGCGGAGTTTCAGCGCTCACAATTCGTGCTGCAATCACAGCATTTCCCAGGCGGTCACACGGCAGTTGCGATTGCCAATTGTCTCGTCAAAATGTTAGAAGCCTGGAAAATAGAGCGTGATCAATGCCACCAAATCGTTCGAGACAATGGTCGGAATATTGTGAAAGCCATTACTGATTGTGGGTTTGTCGGCGTGCCGTGTGCAGCTCATACGCTGCAACTTTGTATCAACAGTAGTCTTAACAGTCAAAGGGTAGTTAAAGACATATTAGCTATTTGTCGCAAAATAGTCGGTCACTTCGCCCATTCACCGAGTGAAACCGAGAAGCTTCGAAAGCTGCAAATTGAACTCGACGAAGGGGGTACCAAGCTAATGCAGGAGGTGGTTACCCGATGGAATTCTACGTTGCATATGCTGCAGTCTTTGTTGAGGGCAAAACGAGCATTAGTAATGTTCGCTGCTGATTCTGATCTACCGTCGCTAACTGGTCAGCAGTGGAATTTATTGCAAAAGATTGTCAGTATATTAGACCCATGTGAAAACTTTACCAAAATAATTTGTGATGACGCGGCTACATTGTCTGTTGTCGGCCCGGCATCATTGGACCTTATTAGGTGCCTGCAGTCTATTGACGATGACAGTGGCATTCAAATGATGAAGACTGAACTGACTGACGGAATTCGGAATCGATTTAGCCAATATATCGAAAATAATAACCTAGCCTGTGCTACAGTGTTAGATCCACGGTACAAAACGGCCGAATTCAACGGACAGCGAACTGAAGAGCTTAAAAACTTCATACTAGGTCTTTCAGACAATACAGCGAAGTCTCCAAATCCGGAACCAGCTCCGAAACACCAGGCGTTCGTAATAATGGATTGCTTTGAAGAAGTTGCGGGCACATCTGAATCGCTCCAAAGTTCAGCTACGACTACAACATTGACCGAGCTAGAAATTTATCTGCGCGAACCACGTCCAACCAACATTGATCCTCTTGTGTGGTGGCGTGCTAATAACACACGATTTCCACGTTTATCCGATTGTGCGCAGCGCTCGCTGTCAACCCCAGCTACTAGCGTTGCGAGCGAACGCTTATTCAGTATTGCCGGTAATATTTTATCAAACACTCGAAATCGATTAGGGCCAGTCAATGCGGAAATGCTTGTATTTTTACACGATAATCTTCGTCTGATCAATTTTGACTATTGAAAAGTCAAAAATTCACGGCGACGGCTTGCTAATACCATCTGCAAGAATCAGGAGTTGCGCCCCATGCCTCCGGAGCTTTGCCAATCCTAATCCTAAGATGTGATCCGTGTCGAGAGGATGCATGACAGCGGGATAAATGGACTGTCGCTAACGGACGACTAGATAACGGAATTACGACTGTAGATACCGGATAACGTGCGTGCGTACTATAACAGCTGACTTTGTGATCGACGAAGAATGTCCGGCTGCTGCTGTTCTACCGCTTTCAGGTGCCGTGTGTTTGCAACTGCGTGCTTCAGTGGTTCTCGCTTCCGTCTGGTTTTGGCTTGTGGCATTCTTCATCTATATTCATATTCAAGTAAGTTGTACCAATGTTTATCCATGTTGCATGGTATTGCTTGCATCAACTAACACTAACTAACCAAACAACTAACCGACAACCTAGCCAACAGCAGCCGGGCATTCTTCGTCGATCACAAAGTCAGCTGTTTTGGTACGCACGCACGTTATCTACAGCAGTCAGTTATCTTCATTCTATTCCAATACTCGTACAAGAAGCCACTCTAGTTCTTGCAGGTGGTATAAGCAAAAACCGGCCGGTAAGCAGAAAAAACTGGCCGGTACCGGATTTGCCAAAATGTGGCCGGTAATATATATAGTTATATAGTAATATATATAGTTATATATATATAGTTAGTATATATATATAGTTAATAATGGAGATTTATATATCAATTGTAAACTTTTAGTAATAATAATAATTTAATATTATAACATAAATTGGGATTAAATTTTGGGAGAAACTTGGGCAAAATTTGAGTTTTGGTTAGATAAAAGTTAAGGAAATTTCGATGTCTGGAAAATTCCAGATTTTGCTAACGTAAGTTTGAGAACAGGGAGGGAGCGCCAAAACTAGGACACCAGCAGACAACACTTATTTAAATTAACGAGCGTTTTAATTACCACTAATCCAAATGTATTTCCTCTGGCTTGGGTCCACCAGCGGTTTACGGTAGCAGTCCGAGTTCCAAAATGAATTGGTTAAATCAAGAAAAGACCCAAACCCCGGTCTTGATAAATTCCTATAATTGGCGGGAGACTGGAAACAAATAAACCGACAGTCGGGCTTATCTCTACCGATTAGAAACTTAGATTCAGTTTGACTTCGGCTACGCGAAGTTCGGACGACTTGAGTATGAAAGCCCTTGTCCTAGAGTTATATTTCGATAACAATCGCCCATTCTCAGTTTGCCCGTCCCGTTCCTTCCGATGGGTTGATTTTCTGTATAACCGTTAACCCAGTCCCCAGAAATGTATAACTTGGTTCGAACCCGGCCAATGTGCAAATGTTCACATAAAAAAGCCGGTACAGCCGGCTAGAGAATTGGCGTTGAAAGAATACCACAGACTCAAATGTATGGGTCTCTGGAGTGATTATGTGATTAAAGGACGTGGGCAACCGACGATAGCGGAGGAAGCTGTCAAATATGGTCCCCTTCTGAGCATGCCTTCAGATAGTGTTGTAGCAACAAGGAAAAACCAATTCTGGTTTTATGAAGACTTTAGCGTTGACTCTGTGGAAGGTATTGAAATAGTATTTTACACGGACGGATCGGCGATCAACATGGGTAATGAAAGGAGTTGTGGTGCGTGTGTCTTTATTCCAAATAAAGTATCACTATTCATCTCACTTGGTAGATATGCAACTGTTTTTCAGGCAGAGGTTACTGCTATATGCAGATGCGCAGAAATTCTAGAAGAAAAGAAATTTAGGAACAGAAGTGTTGCTTTTTTAGCGATAGTCAAGCTGCACTTAAGGCATTAGATAATTCCCGAATCAGATCTTGGTACGTGCTAGAATGCATAAAGCATCTTAATAGAGTTGGTAAAAGAATAGCTTGAAACTAGGTTGGATTAAAGGACATTCTGGATTGTTTGGGAATGAAATGGCTGATAGGCTGGCTAAGAAAGGATCGGACACCGCGTTTGTGGGTCCCGAATCCTGTATTCCTATAAGTAATACAATTGTTAAAACTTTCTTAAAAGATTGTTCATATAGGGACCATCAGTCAAAGTGGCGCGATGGAAATAATTGCTTGCAGACTAGATGTTTCTTTAAAGAAATTGATAAAAGGAAATCCATGTTTCTATGGAAATTGAACAAAGACAGAATGAGAATCGCCATGCAATTTCTTACTGGACATCGCAAT
The DNA here is from genome assembly GCA_030248225.1 of Trileptium ribeirensis. Classification (NCBI taxonomy): domain Eukaryota; kingdom Metazoa; phylum Nematoda; class Enoplea; order Enoplida; family Thoracostomopsidae; genus Trileptium; species Trileptium ribeirensis. The sequence continues at coordinate 26,153 of JASANE010007656.1, forward strand.
TTTATGAAACATTTGAAAACATTGAAGATTGGAGATAATGAGAAGTGTAAAAGGTGTGGTAAAGATTTGGAAACCACAAAACACATGACTTTTGAATGCAGTAAATTAGTAGTTCTAAGATTGAAATTCTTTGGACATAGAATTTTGGATAGCTCCAAGGCCATCAATTAAAATTAATCCAATTACTAGGTTTCTGGAATAGGATAAGACACTAGATTTTTCAAACAGATTTGGGGTTCAGGAAAGGACCTAGGGTCCAACCAGATTGTATTAACCCCTCTTGCTGTCATTCATTCATTCGGTAGGTTTGTCCAACATTTTACTAGTTATTACTAGAAATCGATGAACCGATTATTTTAGGATACATTTCTAAAGGAGACATCTTTACTGTTGCAATGACCGTGGTACAAATCCGTTTTAATAGTTAATGACAGCGAAATTTTATTCGAATTTCTACTAGGAATAAGGTACTCAAGAACCGTCATAACAATGGTTCCCGTCGCATTTTTCCTTATTCTGGCGCCAGTGCTGACGACTTACGAGTCATCGTCGCTCATAATTTTAACCCTCCATTGAGTCCTAGCTGGGTGAACTAACTTCTAACCCCAGAACGCATGCGCCAAAATTAATGTGCGAGATCATGAATTTGTATGGTATAGCTATACAATTTTGTGTAAAGTATCTAAGAACCTGGAAATGCTTAAATTGTCGCATTGGCATTCTCGTTGACGCATGGTTAGGAGGGCACCACCCCCACACAAGCACCATCGCTTCGCAGCGATGAATTACACGAAACAGCAAAATAAATTCCCCTCGAGAAATTGACTTCGGACAAACAAATAATTAAATAGGTTAAGTATTCAAATCCGGCAGAGCTCGTGAAATTCGGGGACAGGCCCGGAGTGAATCACTGCTCCGGTAGTGATCCGTTCGACAGCTCAACCGTCCTTCTCCGCGCTTTCAATAAACATTAACTTAAGTATAATAATGCTAAGAAAGTACATAGAACGAATCCATTTGTACTTTTAACGACAGGTATATAATGATACCGCACTGGGCCGCCAATACGCGCCGTAATATGACGATCCTTCTATGCAAAGTTGGATATAAAATTTATATATAGTACGCTCGTGAACTGAAATATCGGAATGATCTTTAAATTCCTAAAAATTTTAAATAAGTTTAGCGAGTTAGATCAGTAGGATATAAAGATACGTTCCATCTGGAACCTTATGTTGAGCCTTAATAAAAAGGGCTGAGGCAACGCCTAGGCTGCAAAAAAATTGGCACTGAGAAGAACGGGCCTATCGCAAGGTGCTTCAGGCATTCGTGGATCGTACTACCTTTGCTTTTCCGTATACCAAGGTCAAATTGTCGAAACTACCAGAGCCACAACTTACTCAGAAATTTCCCCCTGTACTTGCACTTTGAGTATTTCTTGCAAGTTAGCTAGGAAGAAAAATTTACATAGATAAGACTGAAAATTTTGACTTGGTAAAATTAATATTTCATAAATTATCTTTAGTTTCGAGGAAAATCTCATTAATCGAACTACTAATAAATTCAGATCTGTTTCGGTCGTAAAAGTTCATTGTTTTGACCCTGCCCTTTGGAACAGAAAGGAAACTTAGGAAGAAATTGGCTCAAACTAACTTTGCTATACAATATTCGTTAGGATTCTTGCAGCAAATTGAGAGAACCGGTGCTATTTGCCAAGAATTTAGAAAAGTTCAGTTAAGCCAATTTAGGCGTAACACCACCACCTATGAACTTCAGAATAGTTACTTTGATTTTAGTATTTTTCTCTGCATTAGACCCGATCCAGCACCTTCACAAATTTGCACAAAATTTCTCCCATAAAAGTATTTATTGCGCCATGTTTAATAAGTTAGGCATTGTATAACAAGCATGTAATTTAATTTCTTAGGACAATAGCAATTTCTACAGACACTGAGGAATTAAAAATTTCGATCCCGATTCAATTCTATCGGGACTTATGAGCAAATAGGAAGCCGCACTGCGCGTTTTACGGTTCACAGTGGTTCACGAATGTAATCTTCGAAACGGCTATGCGCAAGACATATAAGCCACAATTGAACCGAGTTTAAGTATCAAATATGTGTTTATATAAGCACATCTATGTGCTGGTTGAGCAAGGATAGTGTTACCGGGCGAATCACTCGCGCCCCGCCGCAATCATTACTAGTGGACATCAAATCCACCTTATTCTTTTCATATTCCCTCCGAATATGTAACAACAGTCTTATCCCATGTTAATTGCAATGAACTTTTGCCGTATTTGCATACTTTGCCAGCCACACTAAGTTCCGATGAACTGTCCATCGGAGGAGTCTGAGTTGAGCTAAATAAAATATATCGCCTTGAGTTTGCCGTTCAAAATTTCCCTGTAAGGAAATGCGTATATATTTTCTCGTAAAATAACTACATCCACGTAAATATAAAATCTTGACCTGAAAATAAGCTTTAGGATTCGACTTATTCTTTGTAATACCATTACTTGCTGTATGATATAATTGTATATTCTTGATATGTAGCATGTATACTTATATCTTGTCGCTATAGTTAACCCCACGTAGAATACGATAAATAGTCGAATCGCTCATTAAACCCGTGTCAATTTCCCGTAGCAGATCTGGACCCCGAACTACACATTTTCTCTGTGTTATTCATTATTAGAAGCATTCAGCTCACCTGAACCAGCCGATTAGCGTGTTGCTACTATTACCGAGCGACCGTTATGCCTCTCGCGCCCTGTTAGCTGTATCGTTAGATCAAATTTCCTGCACCGAACCTTTTTGTAAGGTAAGCGCAGCCGTCAGCAAAGTGTTCGTCAAAGCGAACCGTACACGTTGAAATTGATCTAGTATACGGCTGTGTATGTTTGATTCGAAAAGCTGCGACCCCGGCTTGACCTAACTCAATTGTTAACCTAACTCAACCATATACTTATGTTGTATCGTTGATCCTATTTAGATTTGTAATGTATGCTAATGTCGTTAATTGTGTGACCGCATTGAATTAACCCATAGCTGAGTGTGTATTCGATTTGGTTGTCAATGAATAATAATTATTGGAAATCCAACGTGTCCCTGTGTTCGATGGTGTTACATGTAGCGATATGTACTATACGGGATTTGAAATAGTCGCCCCAGTCGACGACCTGCGTTCACACTTGACTTCGGAAAGATCGCACATCTTAGCGTGGTACGTTGACCTTTCAAAGTGCAAGTACGACTGAATTCTGTGAGCCTTCCAAACATACAACCCCGCCGACAAGGATTCGCGAGAACCGCTTGCCGCCGGATTCAATAGAGCATAAACAATCCGACGTTAAGCGTCTAGAGATTGACGGACCCTAGTGGGAACTACACCAGTCACAAATTCAATAGGTGGAAATCGCGATTGGTCAACCCCAACGATATAATATTTGATCAAAACATCTAGGTAAGAGTTGGATAGAGAATAGCGGTGTGCCTCCTTGGCCTGCGAGCAAGTGATGGAGCCAACCTCCCTGGGACCTGGCGGGCTCCGAACACATCCTTCAGTGAAGCGCTTTTCCAGCTTGCTAAGCTCCGTAGCTTCTTGGGACCGACCGAAAGAAATAAGTCCATTCGGTCAGGAGGTTACGATAGCTAGGGTCGTATGGGCATTGCGCTTGGAAGCGCGTAGTGTAGCGGCGCAACGGCACTATTACATATGTATGTAAATACAAGAATTTATAAATATATTGTGTCGCTCAAAAATAACCGCGAATGTTTTGTGAATCTTACAGTTGCTTTTATTTCTAAGTAGATGTTACAATTAACATAACGGTGTAATAGTTGTGAAAAACTGCACACATAGAGAACAGGGAATAAGCGGAATTCTGGTACCGGTTATTGCAAATTTTTGAAGAATAGAAGTTCCGGTATCATGTCTTTTGGATATCCGCAAAGGAAATTTGTAAAAAATTTTCAATTTCATGATCAAATTCAGCTGACGGGCTAGACAAAAAGAGCAACAGTATTCTTGACGTTATTTGCCTAACATAAAAAAAGAAATATTTTTGTGTTCGCTCGGGTATCTTTGGTCACTTCTTTTAACTTCATAACAGATTTCTCTACATCTACTAAATCGTTAATATGGCAAAAAGATAACGCAAGTCAATCATACGCCAGAATTTTTACCATGTTTAAGTACTCCGCATGTGCAGAATCTATTAGTTACCCATTTAAAAGACATCCAAACAGTTCTTGCAGAACAAGTTGCTTGACTACTGCTATTCAATTCTCATATACTCGTAAAACCCACAGCATATAGCAATTTAGAACATTTCATATCTATGAGAATTTGTCTAACATCTGTAACTCCTCCGGTCATGGAAGATGGAGTGAGGGAGTTTAGTCTGTGTTCTTTGCCTATCTGGAGCTTCTAAAGCTTTCTTTAAATGTACAGAAAGTGGACAATGCACCAGCAGCACACATTAAGAGCTATTACTGCCTTATTATCACAATAAGTGTTTAAAAGGTGGTTTCTATTTACTAAGGGAGGCATAACGGTGCGTCGAAAACTGCCAAATATTGTGACAACGGCTAAATGTGTCTTTTCCAGTTAACTCTAAGCTACACGTAACTATGATGCACTCATTGTGATCCTCAGGTGTTTCACAGACTGCGGAAGCTAACAGCATGGTATGATATAATTTTCAAAACTGCTCATTTGTTTTGGTTTCATGGTGCAAGTTGGAAAATCAACATTTAATTTCAGCATTTTTCCTTCAATCACGTCAGCATAATTGTTGTTAATCTAATAACAAAACAACGCTTCATGGAAATATTTGAAATTAATAAATCGCCGTAACTTTTTGAAAAAAATTGATGCTCTAAGACCCTAGTACTTGCGCTTGCGACGTAGTACAACTATTACATTCATTGAATACAGAAACCCGAAAAATCTGTAGACCCATCTAGCCCTCAAAGTAAAACTAATTATTGAAAAAATGTCAACATTTCACAATATTTTGTTTCCAATATTTAGCATTTATAGCCCCATACAAGCGTAACGACATGCCCAGATTAGTATTAAAACAATAAAACCCAGGTATTTAATCGGGTAATAACGCTAAATATATGCCTTTTATTCACTACCCAAGAACCGCGAGAATCATTAATACTTCCTTGTAATTTACCATATTGATAAAACTAGGTTAAGGTTTCAGCAAAAAATGCAGTTATGGTCCAGGTTAATCAATGATACATAATTCAGGAATAAACTTAATTTGAGACCACACTAAACATCCAATTTTGCTTCTTAGCAAGAAATTGTCACGGAATGTTCCTTGCTGGTTATGGGGAAGGGAAGGGCCCCAAGTATTTTGGCTGCCCCCCGTTCTGCCCTCCCTCGTATTTTCCTGCACTACTAATAAGGCTAATTTTTCTCTGCGAGGCAAAAATAAGCCAGCTTTTCTTTATCGAACGAAGAAATCCTTTGCCCTACGGGCCTAAAAACACTATAATTGACGTCGGAGCTCAAGTGGATACCAAAGAGCCGGGACATGGGTAAAAAAGAAAGGCCGTCGTCTAGCAAGTTTGGACAAAAAATTGGCTCTAAATTACTAAATTTAACAAAAAACTGGTAATTTTAGGCTCTTCAGGTAGCATGTGGCTCCTGAGGAGGGGGTCAGACAGCCATCGGAGCGCAACTGGACTCCGAAGTGGTGGCTTATAGCTTCAAAGCAGCTCAAAAGCCGCCAACTAGCAAGTCTGGGTCTAAATACCTAAATTTTAGCAAGAAATGGTAATTTGAGGTTTTTCAAATATTTGGTGGTGCTAGACACGCATCAGAGCTCCACTGGACCCAAGAGGAGCAGGATATGGTTAAAAAGCAGCTCAAAGCCGCCAAATATGCCAGTTCGGATCAAAACTGGCTCTAAATACCCAAATTTAAAGAAAAAGTGATGATTTGAGGATTTTCAGTCATCCTGTGAAGCATGAGTGATGTGCCAGACAGGCATCGGAGCTCAACTGAACGCCAAAGAGGCGAGATATGTCTAAAAATTTGCTGAAATTCAGTCATCTATCTAGTTTGGAGCAAAAAAACTGGGTCTAAGTACATAAATGTGAGTAAAAATGCAGATCTGAGATTTATCAGGTATTTTGGAGGTTTCTGATGAGGGTGCCAGACAGCCGTCGGAGCTCAATTAGACGTCAGAGAGGTGAAATACGACTAAAACGTGGCTCAATGTCGGATCAAAAACCGGGTTTAAAGGTTTAAATTTGACCAAAAAGAGTTAATCTGAGGCTTCTAAGTATGCTTGGGGTAGTCCTATGGTACCGGACAGCCGTCAGAGCTCAACAGAATGCCAAAGAGGCGGCTTTTGGCTAAACATTAATCAAAGGCCATCAACTAGCAAGTTTAAACCAAAAAAATCGGATCTAAACAACTAAATTTTACCAAAAAGTGTTAATTTCAGGAATTTTAAGTATCCTGGCGGCCCCGAGGGGTGCCAAGTCGTCACTGGAGCTCAACTGGACGCTATGGAAGCAGCTAATGACTTAACAGTAGCTCAAAGGCCGCCAGCTAACAAGTTTAGACCAAAAACCGAGTCTAAATACCTAGATTTTACCAAAAAGTGGTAAGTTGACATATTTCTGGTATCCTGGGGCCCCCGAGGAAGGTACCAGCCCGACCCCGGTGTAACAGCCGATTTTGTCCCCCCGGATATAATGAACTAGCTGATTTTATCTCCCCGGATAAAATGAACTAGCTGGTTTTATCCCCATTTAATCTACCTTCAGCTGATTTTGTCCAAAATAAGAAAAGAATATTTGCAATATGTATTTCCTAGGGTAAACCCAATGGTTAAAATATTTCTCTTCTATACATTCGCTCTGATATAATATCTATATATACACTACTAATTTTAGAGCCATATAATATGGAGCAACAATTATATGACGAAATTATTCAGTACAAACCAAGGTCTGTATATCCGAGTCGACTTATGTCCATTTCTGACAAAGACGCGAAAAAGATATCAAAGCGGCAATGTCGAGCTACCTGCAAGCCTTATACTGTCTTCGGTGGCAATCTCTATTTTTCCGAAAAAAACTGTACCACGTTGTCACCAGATCCGACAAATTTTGGAGCTCTACCATGACAATAAAACTGTTAGAGGGCACTTTGGTAGAGATAAAACATATAAAATTATAGCTGAAAAATATTACTGGGTTGGTATGAAAAAACAGATCGCAGCATATATTAAAACATGTGACAAGTGCCAACGATACAACGCTCCCAATATAACTCAGAAGCCACCACTTCATTCCATTATTCCGACTGCCTGCTGGTCCCTTGTCGGCATTGATATCATGGGGCCGTACAGCCAGACCGCTAACGGGAATCAATTGTAGCAGCGACGGACCATTTCAGCAAATGGTGTGAAGCTAAGGATATACCGAACAAAACAGCTAATTGTGTGGCACAATTTTTATACGAAACTATTTGTCGCCATGGAGTTATGAGTTTTAGTGAGTGACCAAGGAAGAGAATTTGTTAACAAATTGTTTGACCAGATCAGCGATATGCTCAGCATCGACCATCGAATCTCGTCCAGCTACCATCCAGATCTAATGGTCAACGAGAAAGGGACAACAGAACTCTCAAAACAACATTGTTAAAGTACATTAGCGATCATCAGCATGATTGGGATACGCTAATCGACGGAGCATTATTCGCGCACCGCATAAAAGTTCATGATTCAACGAAATTCTCTCCATTCGAAGTGCTTTACGGCAGAAAAGCTTATGTTCCAGATGGGGAAACAAAAAAGGAATGGTTTCAGAAGAAGCAACAGAGGCAGGACGTGCTGTGAGGATTAGTTAGGAAATAGCCCATTTTATGAGGGGACAAAATCAGCTAGTTCATTTTATCCAGGTTGACAAAATAACAATAAGGAGGATATATCAGCTAGTTCATTTTATCCGGGTGGATAAAATCGGCGGGGGATAAAATCGGCTGTTACACCGGGCCTCAACTGGACGCCAGAGAGGAAGGAAATGGCTATAAATTAGCTCAAAGGTCGCCATCTGAAAAATTGGGACTAAATCCCTGAAATTGCCCCGAGGAGTGTGCCAGATGGCCATCGGAGCTCAACTGTTCGACAGAGAGGCGGTCTGACTTAAAAGTAGATCAAAGGCCACCGACTAGCAACTTTGGGCGAAAAAAACGGGTCTAAATACAAAAATAGGCCAAAATGGTAATTTGAGGTTTTTCATGTATCCTGGGGGTCCCAAACAATCATCGGAGTTTCACTGGAAGTCAGAGAGGCGGTATATGCCCAAAATGTAGTTCAAAGACCACCAACTAGAGAGTTTGTACCAAAAAGCATGTCTAAATACATAAAATTGGCGAGAAAAGTGGTAATTTCAGCCTTTTCAGGTATCCTGGGGGTAGCGAGCGACAGGCATCGCAGCTACACTGGATACCAGAGGGGTTGAATATGGATAAAAAGTAACTCAAAGCCGCCAACTACAAAGTGTAGACAAATATGGGTCAAAATACCATAAATTTGACCAAAGCGTGGTAATTTGAGAGTTTTAAAGTATCCTGGGGTGCGAGCCACTCATCGGAGCTCACCTGAACACCAGATGGTAGTATTTGGCTAAAAAGTGCTCTCAAAGGCCATCAACTAGCAAGTCAACACCAAAAAAGGGCTCTAAATACATAAAATTGGCCAAAAAATGGTAATTTAAGGTTTTTAGGTATCATGGGGTCCCAGGCAGGCATCGGGGCCACACATAACACCAAAGGGGCGGAATAAGGTAAAAAAAGTAACTCAAAGCCTCCAAATACCAAGTTTGGACAAAAAGGGTCTAAATACCTAAATTTGACTAAAACGTGGTAATTTGAGGTTTTTCCAGGTATCCCGGGAGCCAAGGTAGCCATGGGAGCTTAACTTGATAGCAGATAGGTGGTATTTGGCTACAAAGTGTCCCAAACACCGCCAACTAGAATGTTTGGACAAAAAACTGGGACTAAATACTTAAATAAGAAAAATGGTAATTTTAGCGTTATCGGAGCTCAATTGGACTTCAAAAAGCCAGGGGAAAAGTAGCTGAAAGACTGCAAACTAGCATGTTTGGACACGAAACCAGGTGTCAGTTATAAGATACCATATTTATAGTAAAACTAGTGTGTTAGTTTTCAAGATACAGTATTCGCCAGAAATGAGTTCTGTTCATTTAATAAATTCAAAATTTTGTTCGAGATTATGTTCAAGGGTTGGTCGAGAATGAATAAATTTTGTTCGGTTTCTATTATATGTTCATTACTTCGAAAGGTGACACTCATTTCAGTCGAGTACTGTTTATCTATAATTTCTTTTTCTACCGCATCTACAAATCGTTTAAAATGGGATTTTTCAATTTAATCCTACATCGCAATAATAATAAAAACCCCAAATTTGGACGAAACGCGCAAAACAGCATGATAGACATGCTTTAACAGAACACCAAAACAATTTAATTAACACGGCAACAAAATTTTTAATTTGCCACTCAATACTTATATTTTATGCCGATAGACATGGAAACACATTTGAAAACAAACGTAGCCCCACCAAAAAATAATCTAAAAATAAAAAAAATTATGTGCAGCTTGAAAAAATTCTAAAGTAGGTCTGCCCTATTTTTCATCAAAATTCACAGGTTTTGACCCAAAACTCGAGACAGAGTCAAGATATCTTAGTTCTGTAAATTTTCCGCAATATTACTCTGTCTAGATGCGTCGAATAGCATGTTCCTTTTTACCACGCTAAAGTAAAATGGTTAATACATTATAGCTGTACGGAAAAAAGAGAAAATACGTTGAATAGATTGCAAAAAGATCCATTTTGGGGTAGCTAAGTACCCGGTAATTGTATCCGACGAATGGGATACCATTCGACTCATTGGCCCAAGCTGAGTCCATATTAACTAACATCAGTAGAATAAAATCACATCCTGGAAAACTATGGCCCAAAAAACTCAAAAAGATGATTGGTCAGACATCACGATAAATATAGTACCTCCGCGGGAATCCTAGAACAAGGGATTAGTGCCTTCTTTCAGAGAAGCCACAATTTTATAATCCGACACCTGCAAGGAGTGTTATAAGTAAAAATGTCGGTGGAAATGAAATGGCTAAAATAACAGTTTTCAAATCAAAAAATTTTCTGAAACACTAGACATTAAATTGCCTTAAAACCGTGAGCACAAACTATGGGCCTAGTTAGAATCTAGTACGCGTCGAATGAAAAATACAAAAATCCAGGAACCCAATGGTGAATTAATCGTAACGCGGAAAGACAAGATAAATAATTTTTTACAGTCGATAAACCTACAATGGATCCGTTTTGATAGATATCTTTGAACAAAGAAACAGCTAGCACTAACCTTCATCATAATACAATAACTTCAGCGAGATGCCTGCATTTTCCGGTAGTTTCTGCAAACGGCTAGTAAATTCCACAATTTTCTTCAATACTTCAACAGATGAATATTCGGCTTCATCGACTTTGCTTTGAAGTTGTTCAACAGTGCTAAATATAAAGATTTTACATACATATGAATACCTGGTACAGGCGAACATTACGACGCATCGTTCGACATAAAATGACATGAGATCGCATTGTTTCGAATAAATATTGCGCAGTCAGCGAAGCGAGCAAGCACCCATTTGTATGCGCACTGATAAATTTTACCGTTTCCGTCCATCCGGCTAGTTTTTTTTCTAAATATCTCAGGAACGAATGAATGTATTCCCATGCAGTATCTTTGCATATCATAGCTTACAGCAAGGCCCGTCACTCCATATAGGTCCTATCTATACAACCGACTTTAAAGAGGGTGCCCCTTCAATTTTTGCGACAGAGAGACAATGCGTTTTAGTTATATCTTCAAATAGAGGCCGTGTATCAAAAATGCTGCATATTTAATGTTTGCCTGGATAAAAAGTCTTTGAAAATTCTCGTTGTTAACTTTTCTCTGAGAAAACTTTGTTGACCAACACATTTTGCCAGACTGGCGGATGAGACAGGGGCACAAAACGCGGTCCCAAAAGGGACCATTTTAACCCTATATATTTATAAAATAATCGTTAATTAGCATTTGGTCGTTATAAAAGTTTTCGGGAAAACTTAAAATAACGTATGTGAACGTATGTGTGCCGATGCTCTTTTTTGGAATGGTGCTTATCTTCAGGACGCCCCCACCCCAAGAACTAAACATGATTTCGTTACTTTTAATGTAATGTCATGTTTTGTTGCATCTCTTATTACAAAGGTTTTGGAGGACGCTGAGAACGACGGAATGATTCGTTTGAACGTATCTGTGACCGATTTACCATTTTAAAATTGTACTGTATCCCTGGGACCCCCCAAGAAGTATGCATGATTTTGTGATTCTCAATAAAATGTTATAGTTTGTTTCATCTACTATAACAAAGGTTTTAGGGTGGGCTCAAAACATTGAGTGTATTTGCGATCGATGTACTCTTTTTGAAATGGTACTGTATATCATGAAACCCCACACCTCCCATGCACGATTTCGTCATTTTCAATGTAATGTCAGATTTGTTGTATTTGTGGGTATTCAAACGGAGCGAACGAAGCAAGCGCAGTTTCCACTGAGGGCGTTAAGGAAAAATCGTGAAGATTTCACTTTTTGAATGTTTCTGCCACTTATAACCCATTTTGGGATGGACGGATTTCGATAATTTTTGTTCGATAGCAAAAGCGATGATGATAAGCCCTTTAGTTGAACGCGAAGAGCCCCTACCCCATATTCCGAGTAAAAATGGCAAAAAACAGGTTTTTATAGGTTCGTTGCCAAGTGTGGCCATACATGTACTAGTGTTTTGCAACCCATATCTCGAGACATAAATCAGCTAATCGAGATCTATAACTTTGCTGACCATGACTTTTTGTGGGACGTATCGCTGCGCCGCTGTGTGGTTTGTTGTCTTACCCCCAATATGGTTTGTTGTCCTTTTGCCAGAAATAGCGATTTTTTCAAATTACGCCATGTTATTGCTTGTTTTTGCCTTAAAATGAGTCCCTATTACTGCCTTTAAATTAAGCACCCTGGACATGATGGTGTTGCTATCTAAAGTCAAATGTACTGGATACGATCGTGTGGCTACCTGGAATCCAACTTGACTATATTATACTTTTTCTGGGGTTTCCAAAATTTCCATTTTTCTTCCGATTTCGAAAATGTCGAGCGTTTTCATTTGTCCAATATTTATTGCGTGCTGGGCATCAAGATTTCTAAGGGCTGAATACAATTATTTGGTTATCTAGAGTTCAGCTTGCATATTACATGCCTTTTCGTGGGTTTACGAACTGTGAACCCGATTTCCAGAATATATATTGTTTTCAGTTGTTTGGTTACGTATTGCGTATAGATCACCAAGAATTATTATCTATCTAGGTTTTACGGTAGGTTGAAAACGAGTCCAGCACGAGTACCTTATGTCTTGTCTTACGTGTTCTTTGGGTTTAGTCTCAATGAATCCGATTTTGAGATAATAGTCGGTCTTCAGTAGGTTCGTACATGACATCAAAAATATTCTATATAGAGGTTTTTCGGTATGCTGAATACAATGACTTGGTTATCTAGAGTCCAACGTGACTATATTATACTTTTTCTGGGGTTCCCAAAATTTCTATTTTTCTTCCGATTTGCAAAATGTAGAGCGTTTTCATTTCTCCGAATATGTATTGTGTGCAGGGCATCAAGACTGGTCTATATATAGGCATTTCTAATGACTGAATACAATGACTTGGTTATCTAGAGTCCAGCGTGCGCATTTCATGTCTTTTTAATTATGTTTTCAATGGGTCTAGGGTCAATGAATCCGATTTCCAGAATATTGTGCGTCTTCAGTTGTTTGCTTACGCATTGCGTGGACCTTATCAAAACTGTATATATAGCTGTTCTGGTAGGCTGAATATAACGGTTTGGTTATCTTGGGACCAACGCAAATAGTTGATGCGTTGTCAGTTGTTTAGGATGGGATTAGGGTGGACAAGCTTTTAGGATGTTCAATGGGTTCAGGGTTCAAAAGGTTATAGGACAATATATACATCAAAGCCTGTTAGATGTGATCGAATAAAATAACTTAAAAATGAAACCACGCTCAGTCCATTTCACCCTCACTTGCGAGTTACTAATTTGGTTACGTATTGCGCACAGGACATTAAGAACTGTGTTTATAGGTTTTCAGGTAGGCTGAATACGATGATTTGGTTATCCCGAGTCCAGCACGAGTGTCATATGCCTATTGAAACGTTTTGTTGAAGAGTTTAGGGTCGGTTAGAGTCAATGAACCTGAGTTTCATAAAATCGTCGATCTTCAGTAGTTTGGTACATGGTATCAAAAATAGTTTATAAGAGGCTTTTAGGTATGCAGAATACAATGATTTGGATACCTAGATTCCAGCGTGCATTTTTCACGCGTTTTCAATGGGTTTAGGATCAATGAACCCGATTTCCAAAATTTAGCCTGTCTTCGGTTGTTTGGTTACGTATTGCGTACAGGTCATTAAGAACTGTCTAGGTTTTCCGGTAGCTTGAATACAATAGTTCGGTTATCTAGAGACCACCAAATACTTGATGTGCTGTCAATTGTTTTCGACGGGTTTAGGGTCGACTAAGAATTTTAATGGGTTGAGAGTTCACGATGTATTAGGATGGTATATGCATCAAACACAGCCGGTTACAGGTGATTAAAACATGATAACGTAAAAATGAAACCACGCTCGTTCCGTTTCACCCCCGCTTGTGATACTCTAGTAAATGTTTTCTAGAATGCTGCAAACATTGAAGTGATTTGAGTGTATCTTCAAGCGATGTAGACTTTGGAATTTTACTGTATCCCATAATACCCCTTTGAACATGCATGATTCCGTGATTGTCATTCTAATGTTAAAATTTGTTGCATTTGTTATTGTAAAGGTTTTCGAAGACGGCGATTTTTCTTAAATTTTAACCCCAAATCGAGTTATGCTCTTGAAACCGGTAAGAATCAGATTTTTGAGCTCAAAAACACCAGGTATACCTCTCTTACATCGGTAATACTGCACCAAGTTTACAGATACAGCCAGTGAAATAAGCTTGTACAAATGAAATTGTGAAAGGCTTTTAGATATCGAACTGCATTATCGAGTTATGCCCCGAAATCTAAAGATTATCTGACTTCTCCACTGGGTCAAAATTTGTTGGGGTACTAATCTTGGGAACCCCTGGTTCGTGAACCCGGAGAGTCCCGGTGAACGCTATGGAGACGCTTCCCTAAACCTGCGGTCTACAGATATGGAGGGCAGCCACCCGGTTCTGAAGAATTTGATTTATGCTAATTTCTTAACATTTGTGGTGATTTTTTTCAAATTGTGAGGTATTTCGGCGCCAACTATAAATTCAAAACTTCATTTGCAACATGGTTCAAGGAATATTTAACTGTACCGATGCTTCTAGAATTCAAAAACCCGAGCCACATTCCGTCTCACGTTTCTGGTCAATACCTGAATCGGGGGCGACCAAGTACGGGGGTCGTAATCCGGTGCGTACCGGAGGATTTGGGAGACCAACATAATGAGGCGGCGTGAACCGGACCTTCCCACGAACCGAGAGAGACCAAGCTGACTAAGGAATTTAGTGTTGCCCCGGAAATTGTATAAGTTTAGTAATCTTCTGCTACATGTAATAATTTGTTTGTTTAATAGCCTATCATAACAACAAAAATGATCTAAGATTTATATTATTCCTACATATAGCAACTGTGCTCACATAAGACCACGGTACTACATAGCTCTCATAAATATATTTTGCCTCAAAATAGCAAATTTTTCAGCCCAGAATTATTAAGAATTTCATACACTTGACTGCCTACCCCACCTTCCCCGCAACGAGACGCTCAACTCCTGATGCACAGTGAGACTCCCAGAAGCCGAGCCACCTCCCATGTTAAAAAAGCCCTAGTAAGAGCCCAATTAAATTTCTAAAGTACCTTCCTTCAAGTCACTAGACGAAGATGTCGTCATATTGCTTCTAGTGTATTGTTGCGTTATTGCCTTTCAAAGACGCTAACACATTTCAGACACCTCGGTTATATCCGCCGCGAACTTATTTTTGAGCGCATACAATCCACGCTTGCTAGTTTTGCAAGTCGCTGGAGAATATCTAGGTGCATTAAAAGATGATTTTGACTCTGACAAAGTTTTGAAATTAAAATTAGCACTGAAAAGAGAGATAATTCCGTCCAATATCCGGAAAACATTAATGAAAATAGTTGCAAACTTTAAGGCCATGATTTGAAAACCAAACATGACGGATGAATTCTCACAATGCACGGCGGTCTGTGCGTCAGGGCCGATATTAAAGTGAATCGATTCTATTACATAGGAATGTTAACAGTAGGCAAATAACGATTGAAATACTACAAAAATACACGTTATACTAACCACACGTCCGTCATCAATGGAATTCCGCGCCTATATCGTATTTTGAAGCTATAAGTTTCGATTACCTTCTGAAATCAAATTTGTTACGAAACTATCAATAAATGCTCAATGAAATTTTATTTTGACTCAATATCTTAATCTTTACACGATTTTAATGTGTGTGTGCTCGGCTCGAAATATGGAGTTTACCTTGCGTCCTTTAGCATTAAGATCTTATGTCTTACCAGAAACATCTTGCCAAATGACAAACTAGTAAATGTACGTTAACCTGAAATTCCACCACACTTTGTTGCCGCTGAGGTATCGCGAATATCGTGAAACTAAATTCCGATATTCAATTTTGTTCAGGAAATGACATCCGAATGCAGGGTGGCCGCTGGGCCCTCGAGGTAAAATTCAGGGGTTTTCAGGGTCCTCAACCGTGAAATTCAGGGTCATATATATATAATAATTAAGATACGTTATATTCTTACCGAAAATGTAGCCCCACAGGCTGAGTTTGACTCCGGAGGCAAGGGTCGTCACTCCCAGTTCCACGCTTCTTCGTGGTCGTTGCGGTCACTACTATGTATTGCCACTGATTTAATCAACTTCGGACTCAGTTCAACCTTAAGAGGACCTCCAACAAACCGAACAGCATCATACACTGTACGCTGTGCCACAATGGATTCCTCTTGTTGATTTTCAACGAGCATATCGGAGTTAACTGAAAAGCCACTTTCCACAGTGGCGTTACCGTGTGGCATTATAAGTACTTGCTTCACAAACATCCAAAAATCGTTCCAATTATTACGGCCCTCCAACAAAATCGTGTAGAAATAGTCCAAGCGAGAATTCTGACATTTGAAGCCCCCAGACTGCCAATAACCGTGGAGTCGCTACAGAAATCATTAAATTGTGCTTTTACTTTGTCTGCCTGAATAGTAGATATACGATTACCTTCAATCAATATCGTGATTAAGCCATCCATTCTGCTGCGAGCCAAAGCAGGTAACTGCTGATCAATGCTGGTGGTATGGTGATCATACATAGGGTCATTCTCCTCAATCTGCTATGTTCGGCGCAGACATCAATCTTCTATCTCTTAGACCTATTTTCATGGGTTTTTCAGGGTTTTTTGGCAATTTCAGGGTCTTTCAGGGTTTTTTCAAATTCAGGGTTTCTCAGGGTTTTCCAGGGCTGCGGCCACCCTGCGAATGACAATGTTTACAGTTTTGGTTAAAATTGTAATTGTGTATCTAAAGTCGGGTTCTCGCAGCTCAGGGCTGTCAAGAAGGTGATCCTGCAGGGCACGTTCTATGGTACGTGTTCCGCAGAATCAGGCGGTTTCAAAAATCCGTGCATTAGTTGACGAATTGTCGCAGATACTGTAAGCATAAAACAAAGTTTCCAGCGACCCGTTCGTGGAAAATCAAAAGCTGTCGGATTGCTACTCACGAATGGCCTTTATTTCTGTTGTTATTCACGAACGGCCTCTCAGAAACGAATTTAAGTACATAAATTCTGATTATTTCATTCCAATATTGACTCTTTAGATCTCTGTTAATATTGTTTGCCGTGAAGACGTTGTTATCTACATGAAACAGCTATCAACGTTATCAGTAATTAAGTTTCACTTAGTATAAGGAATTTCATTTACGCAAATAACTCTATATCATTGTACTTAGTAAAATATTAAAAGAAGATATTAGACATCTACTGA
>JASANE010007658.1:0-92468 GCA_030248225.1 Trileptium ribeirensis
CGGCAGTTTTGCCTTAAAAGAGGCTATTTTATGTTACCATATCATAGAACTTGGGAAACGTTTGTCTTGGTCGTATATTGACGTTTCAATTTTATTTTATTTTAATTAATAGCTTCTAAATTTTGTTTACGGATGGTTCTCACTCTTATTGATGATACGCCTCCAATGATTTCAAGCAAAATCTCAAATCATTTAGTTTTCAATATTATTAACTCTTTAATTCCTATTGTTGTTCGACAACAGCAAATTGCATTTGAATATGTTGTAATAACTAAATTCGGCGAATATTGCGCGAGTATTGTGCTCGCTTTGCGAGGCTTAAGGATCCGAGCAATAGCTCCGACATAGGTTAATGGTTAGTAAGCTTGACTTTCACCAGAACATTCGGTGTTCGATACCTCTCAGCGGACAAATGATTAATAGCTGCTATTACAGGAGCCAAATGAAGAAAGGGATACCATCATCTAAAATCCTCTTATCGAAAGCAAGAACTTTACAGCGCTTCAGTTAGAGCATGAGACAAAGTTGAGATATGCTCCAAAACGCAAATTTTTAAAAAATTTCCACGTCGTGAATTTTTTGCTGCTGGTAGGGTTAAAAACAAGAATATAAATATACAATAAAATTAAATATATTAAATATTAAATATACAATTAAATATTAAAAATTAAATATTAAATATACAATTGATTTTGTTTTTAACTTTATTTATTGCACCAAGTCCCAATCCTGGCGTAAAAGAATAGTCGAGTTTTAGTGTGTTTTTTCTATTTACTTCTAAATAATAGCGATAATGTGTCTCTACATTTTTGGGCACAGAAAATTTTACTGATACGATAGCACATACAGCAGCGACCTGGAACGTGGAAAATGGCCGTGCTTTTAAGGATTGTTGCAAGTGATCATCATGTTAATGTGTCCTTTAAATTTCTGAGACTAAAGGAAGTTAAAAATCTCACTTAGGTGACACAAAACAGCCGAATACCTGTGATTTTTGGAGACCGTCTCATTTTTAGACATTGTAGGGGTTTAAAAATATGTAGGATTTTCTGTATTGATTAATACGTACTTATATAGCTTATGTCGGAGCACAGATAGGTATTTCTTCGGCCGGGTGTAAAAGACTAAGTTGCTTAGCCCTGCTTATTAAACCTGTTCGATTTACATGTGATCGTGTTTCAGCTAGCGAGATCCGATATGAGATGCCGTGGTCGAATATTTACAACCTATTTAGGTTAAGTATTGATATGTGGAGCGGATATGTGCAGTACCCGACTATATCTGGCTTTTAAAAATAAATATTTAGGCAATTGCTACAGCGAGATGCAACTTCATCGACGAGTGCAGTTTTGATGGAATAGTTAATTAAACACCTAGAATATGCGTTTTGCTTTTATTTATAAATGCTAACAATTAAAAATACATGGTAGCGAATGTTGATAGCAAGAAGTTCTTAAAATAGTTTCCGTCGAGTTCTCTTTTTCGAAATTTATAGTTCAACTGCCCCTGTACAGCGTCTGCTATTACAAATATTGGTCAGTTTAGAAAGTGCTGCTGCTAATTTTGCATACGGTGAATGTTATTTTCAATCACAAAACACATCAAGGCTAACACAAACAAGCATAGTATTCCGCTGCTGAACCATTTCAGATGATATATTTCCAGTGGCATCGCCATTAGTAATCGATTACTGAAAACAGGACAGTATTTATTGTCCATTGCACGTTCTCGTTTGGCCTAAGCCAAATATTTTAAGTCATCTACAAAGTTTTAAGTTAAAATTTATTAATATTTCCATTAATTTGTCGTAACATTTTCAAAATTATTTGAAGATATAGTTTCATAATTAAAAATAAATATGTGATATTACGGTTTTCGCCGTTAATGGAACTGGTAATATAGCGTTTTGTGTTACATCGATAAAGAAACAGTATGCTATCTGTAATGATCACACAAATAATAATTAAAGCTAGCGAAACGTCAATTCGCTAGTTAGAATATCACCACAACCATCCAACCGTTTCAAGCGGGTCCATGGTGTAGTGGTAAGCACGTCTGCTGCGCACGCGGAAGGCCCGGTGTTCAATTCCCCGTGATTCTTTAGCTTGAACGGCATTTAACAAAAATGGTTAACATACATAGCTTATACTATCGATAAAGATACAATGGCATAATGAATCGTGCGAGTATACGTTTCAAACCTGTTTACTTTAAATAATTCTCGCCAGATAACATTTTACTACAAGTTGTAGGTAATTTTAAAATTACATTAGCCCAGGTTTCGATTTATTCAATATTTCAAACTGGTTTGCTTCCTAGTGAATCACCAAATTCAAACAGTCCACTGTCTAAAAATACACAGAAGTTCCGGACTGTGGGCGACACATTAGGTTCGTGGTCCCATAATTGGGACTGTTACTCAGTGACCCAGAAGTAGGTTTTTACTCTATAAACAACGTCTGATTTGAAGCAGCTATAGCGCTATCTATAACCTTGTGTGGTTGGTTATGTTCTAGATGACTTCAGGCTGCGAGATAGGTGTTACGATAATCGTTCGCTTATAATTTACATAGAATACAATTTTACTATGCAAACCCCTTTCAAAATCATTGAGTAAAATTTTCAAGAGTTTGTGATAATCTTCGGTGGGTTATACTTTAGAATAATTTCGGTAAATCATGCTAGGATGTCTAAATGTGTCACAGCTCAAATACTGCGGAACATTTTCGGTATATGAGTTAAAAATTTGTCTCTAGCAGGTTGGTGAAGGGCTATTTGGAAATGGACGAACTAAACTGTTGATAGTTTTATCGATTTACTCAGATTACCTAAAGATTTAAAGTATGACTACGTAACTACTGGCGCAAGATAATTGTATACTTGATTTTATACCTTTAATTTACAAAAAATGAGCTGGTTGCGAAAACTTGGGGTCACCACTTGGGTCTCAAAATTTTATTTCTACTTTGATATATTGCTTGAAGAGTTCCGTCTAGCAAAACATTTACAAATGTCCACAGTTATAAGCTGAGTTCAATCAGGGGCTTCGTGTATTGTTTATGATTCTAGCTAAACCTAAAATAGTCCAACAACACTGATATTTGGAAATATGGCACTTAACATGGCAACCCGTGCGTCTACAAAAATGATTGACGACATACTACCTAACCTAAATGCGGTGCCTGCACTAGTACGTGAATGGCCCTCTCCGAACCATGGCCTGAGCACCCGCACTCAACTGTTGTGAGTCACTCCCTCACACTATGGTATTACTTCGTCCAAACTATGGTGCGTGCTACCCTAAATTATAGTGTGGGGAACCCTAAAGTATGGTGTGAGGTATCTCACAGCGCCGCTTCCCGTGGCAAAGCGCGTCATTTGTAGTACTTTGTATGGTGAAAACAAATGCAAACTCTTGAAGGAATTGAAAAAAATGTCAAGATATGACAGTGGGATGCGCGCAACACTCCGCGGAAGGATGTATAACGACTACGCATTTTAAAAAGTTGAACTCACTTCTGGTTATATTCGTGGTGATCTTAGGTGCTATGCGCCAGGCAAATATTAGCATTTTGGAAAAGGCACCTTGGCATGTGAGTGTGAGCCCGGCAGTTGACGTTTATGGGGAACCCTAACGCGGGGCTGCCTAAATATGCTCTGACTCCTCGAAAAATAAGGAATTCTTTTGAAACAATTTCTACGGACCCTTAAAATTTTTCATCACTTGTCTTCAAAGTGAAATTTGTTGTGTTCATAATTTATGCGTGTATTTCTTACACGAAATAAATGCTTAAGCATCACTGGATTCTGAAACGCTGTGGTAGCACCGATAAGTTTTAGAGATATGAGCGACGCCATAGCATGGAAAATTTTTCAGACGATTGAAACGATAGCTGATTGCATCCTATAATACTGGCGCATGTCGGGTAACATAATTTCAGTATTATATCAAAATTTAACAATTTACTATTGATACTTACATATTCTGCGTTTTTCCGGGTTGCCCAAGAATACATATTCTTACAAACCTATTGATCCGTGGATAGTATTAGTTGTCTTTAGTCTTAATTATGGAAACGTGTCGCTTTACTGGTTGCCAGTCCTTCATTATAGTAAACGACAGTCCACAACGCCGAGCCAAATACATTGGTGCTGAAAGCTGAACGATATTATATACTCGTTTATATTAAAAAGCTAACGGATAAAGCAGATAGCCAAGCCTCGGTGTGATTGATTTAATAGTGGCTGCATGTTTGTGATTTCAAACTATCAAAGAATGCTAAATACTGTGTTGAGACCGTTAAGTTGGCAGCATTAATTTAATTTTAGTTAAATATGTTGCTTTAATGCTATTTACCAACGGCAATAAAACTGCGAGAGGTTTGGTAAAATCATGCTACATAATATATATACTACACAATATGTGCCTTTTGATAGCTTCACGGTAGCACATATTCGTGTAAAATATTTAAGCAAACTGCAGAGATCGTTGAAGTTCACACAAACTATACTGGGAATAAATATGGTCTTCAGTGGTAAAGCGTCGCGTCGAATAGTAACTATATGCATTGACAAGTTCATGTTTTGAACCAAAAATTTGGAACATAATCATTCAATGTCTGAAACAGATCAAGGTGCGAATACCATCGCGATGTTCTATGCACTGCAAGATTTCAACATTAACCAAAACTACTGCAAATTGATTGATAAAATTCTAAGCATGAGCGTATATTTGTCGTATCAATAATAATTATGAATGTGCATATTGCACTTTGAGTGAAATTTATGTTACTAGCACAAAAACCGGCCTGCGGCCTGTAGTCACTTTCGGCCGCTTTGTGCTAGTGAGTTGCCGTATAAGGCCTTCGTCCTTCGGTACAAAACGGTCTGTTTCTCCATATATTGCATGTCAATCTTGTAAGCCTTCAGTTTAAATATATATTGCACTTTTCATGTCTTGAAGATGTTCCCCTATCTTAGAACAAATTTCCTCTCTAATATTTAAATCCAGGAAGCACCCTGCTATAGTTTTATGAGCCTCGAAAACTTCGGTATAAGCTAGCTTTTGATAAGCTTTGATAAGCTAGCATCTCTTGGCTTTGTCCCGAAAATTTAAGAACACTGTTTTTGATGGAGTCATATCCATCCGTTGCGTTGGCACCACTATCAATCAAAATGTTTTTCGGCAAAGCATTTAACAACGCATTTCGTCTATGTGTGTCTGAAAGTCCATCTAAAAGCGTTCAGTCTGAGTGAACCAAACATTAGCATCTCGACCATAAAATTCTGGTAGTCGAGGTAATCGTCTACCTTCGTCAATAGGTTGACTTGCCGTAAAGGTGGATGGCTCATTTGAAGAGCATTGGATAGCCAACCTGATCGCGCCCGGGGGAAAATTTGCTAACTCATCAGCTATCAACCGCTTTGTTGCAGGCATTTGAAAATCCAGGTCATCTTCACATAAACATTGCAGTGCCTTTGCAAGGCAGTCCCGACTGTACTCAGAATACAGTTTCGTCGTATCGAACTTTACATGACGCCCAGCTCCACCCTGATTGCTCACCGTTGAAAGTAACTCGCCAGTTCCTGGGCCCGGATTGGGCTCAATACCAGCGATCAAAAGCAAAATGCGGAGCTGACTAGCATGTCGCGCACCGATTTTGACATTGCTGGTAGCACAACAAAGCGTAGAAACTACTCTCTTCGGCGTCACACTAACCTCTTCCACTGCCACTGTTCTATCAACATACAAGAAAAACAAAACAGATGCAACAAATATCACTACATATGCACAAATTGTAAAACGCACCCTTGCATTTAAACACACGCGCGAAACCGGCAAAGCCGGTGATTAGGTAGCCTTGGATAACTTAGTGGATTTCAGAATAGATTGATTCGGCTTACGCACTACTATGTTGCATGTACTGGAAGAAAATGAATAACATTGACCCTTCTGCTCATATTGCTGACCAACGTCATATACATCAATTTTTTTACGCAACTTTGGTGTTCTAATCTTTGATTCAACTAAAATACTGCGTTTTGCACTTACCAGTGTCCCACACGGTTGCCGTTGTCGCAGGGTATCAGTTTTACTTGACAACTTCGCACGGCACCTACCTGTAATACTTAAAAGATCATGCGCCATCGTACATATGATACGAAAACGGTGGGCACCAAGATGTATCCCACCATACCAACGTGTTACAACTACCAGTACATTCAACGCACCCGTTAATTCAATAGCATTTAACAATCTACGTCCAGCCCCATACTCACCATCATCCCGGTAGTGCGACTCCTGAAACCGTTCGTCACCTATCCGATAAGCATAAATATTATGTGTCGCCATTGCCATTTTGCGACTGGACTCCATTAACGATTGGATGACTTGTTGCACATCTAAAATCGTAAACACATCAGCTACATGAGCCTGAAAAGTACTCTTTTTGAAACTGTATGGTTGGCCGGAAACAACTAACAATTCTGAAAATTGATTATCTGCACTGGGACCCGGGTTCGATTCCACATCACCCGCAACCAGCAACAGGAGCCTCAGCGCACTCAAATGGGAAAAACCTAGGCGACCTAAATTGAAAAGGTGAAATCTTATGCGTTTTTTATTTTCTGAGCACGTAGCAAACGAGAAGCGTGCGTTTCGCAGAACTCAGCATGGACAAAAAACAACTGTGCGCGCGTTAAGTTTAAAAAACCAGCATGTGCACTGAAACCTGAGCTTTGCAACAAAACGCGGCAGAACAAATAAAACAGAATAATTGTTAAATTTAAATTCACTGTTTTCTGTGGAAGCTTCCGTCGCATGAAAGTTGATCGCCCAAGATTTCGTCGATATCCGCGATATTGAGTGTCGCACCGTACATCTTGTTTCATAAACCAGCACCGAATAACGTAGTTCGTTACCATATGCCCACAAAAACCATCAACACCACACTGAGACCAAAACCGATCGCACGACTAAACTCATGAAAGGTCGGTAAACGTTGTGTTCTGTTAGATAGACAGGCAGTTGCGATTTTTGAAGACTCTGATAGTAACATTGCCGGAACCAAACGAGACTCGTTAAAAATAACGCTTGCCTTGATGACTGATACCAGTTTGTTAGAGAACATTCCCGACGAAATACGCACGTCGGATTCACCAATGTTAAGTTCATTGGTAATATGGAATCCAATTGTAAGCAGTAATAATACTGCGGGAGTGTTCATAGCTGAATACCAAAGGGTTCCAGCAAACAACAATATAAAAGTTCAATAGCGTCACAGCCGCAGTAAATGCATTTACTAAATTTATTCTTTATTTAACATAACATAGAGTTTAGCCCGAACGAAACATACATATAAACAACAAAATGAGAAAGAATGTGACAATAATCCACCACCAGTCACTTTTTGTTACAATAACAGGTAACAATGAACATAACTGGTCTTCATAGCTAGCGCGACCATCTATGCAAATCTCAACCTCCTACGACAAGCATTGTATTCAAATTAGACGTTCCTACAATCTATGACTCATTAGATTTTTGATTAATGACTTTGAAACATTGATGCTGTGCTAATACTTAACGCATCTGATTACATCTTCATGAACATTTAGCTCATCCAGCATAACTATGTACTTTGAGATTTGTAAATTATTAAAATGTTTGATGCCAGTCGATATAAATCGCCTTGCTTTGAGAAATTTCGTTTCGAATCAGGTGTTCTCGAATGGGTTTTGGGCAAATTAATGAAGCGTCAAAATGTCACTTCAAATTGGACTTTCTGGGTGTTGCAGAATTTGGCTATTATTCGAGATTTCAGTTAGAAAATAGGATAAACTCCAACATTACGACTTACATAATACCATATGTTTTGCAATGAAATACTAAGCTCTAACCAAATTCTCAATATCACCAAACCTGATCTCAAGCTTTATTTTTGGCACCGTTCTCGAAACCGCGTTTTCATAAATTTCCTTAATTTAATGCGCTCTGTTCGTGCATTAAATACGAAATAAAGATGCACAGTACACGTGGGATATCTCCAAAACTGTCCAAATTGTACTTCTTAAAAAGTTGTACCTAGCAAGGAAATTAACCACAGGTTTTTTTAAATTTCCAAAAACTTGTATAAACATGCACCTTTATGGCCATAAAACATATGATAGGGAACTCTGGTTTCCTTATAATAATGATGCAGATATCTTACAAATCAAAGCTGAATTGCTTCCCGCTGCTGCAAAGTACTGCGTAGTTAGCGCCGCTGTTACAGAATCCCTTCGTTATTAGTTCGGTGCACAGATCAGCGTCCTAAGTGACAAAATATTTGCTCAATTTTTTAGCTTCTCAATAATGAAAATTAGATAGAACTTACAATCGCCTTTGGTTACACCTAGTATAACATAGTTCGGAGCCATTTCAGCCAGTGTTAATGCGTCATCAAATCGTGCAACGTATTACACATGCTTATGACGTGTTGTTACAAAGTGCTGAAGACGACTAACTTCGTCCGTCCGTACTGTGATTGTTTATTACATATTGCCAGAATGCAACACTGTCATGATCGTGAGACGGCACAATAGTAAGACTTCCCGACTCTAATCTATCCATCAGTTGACTTAATGTATTGATCGAAGATTTGATCTTTGTTGAGAGAATTATTTTGTCAAGTTTCCATCGAACATTAATGATATGCCAATCGCCACAAAGCCTGCGCTTACTAGACAAATACGCCTTTATTTTGTAGTTGATGCTACGGTTTGGGTCGCTTATTACTGATCACAAAACACGGTAAATATGGTCCATAATTTCTGAATTTGGAATACTTTTTGAGCATTAGAACATGCACCGCGTTTAACTATTTTGCCCTGTAAATCGTCACTTTGTAGACAGTGACGTGCTATTTGCTATAATTTGTAAAGGATGGCATACCAGTTGCACTAATTTGTAAATGGTAGCATACCAGTTGCACTAATTTGTAGATAGTGGCATGCCAGTTGCACTAATTTTAACAAGCAGCAAGTAACTGGCGTGCCAGCGTCTACAGTTAGGGGTATTTGGCGTGCCAGCTTTCAAAGAGTGTGTAGTTGATGCTCTTAAATTAATATGAAAGACGCATTAGGTGAACACTAAATTTTATATGAAAGTAAAGCAGTCAACCATGTTCTTGTATTAAACAATTTACGGCGATGTCATGGATTTTATCGTACACTTTTGAGAAGCATAATTTTCTATAATTTTAATTATAAATTCCTTGGTTTAGACAAGTTATGAAAATATTCATGAGAAGAAATCAAGATTTTAGTATTCGGCAATTTATCTTAAACGTAGAAATGACAACTGCTTTCCTCGAGACTTTCAAAAAATGTAGTTGAAATTAAATTTAGGAAATTCGTTGAGCTTACGATGTTGGTAAAACGGAGTTAAATTTTTTCGACGCTGCCAAAATTCCCGATATTCATTCCATTAACGTTAACTTTAATTTTAAAACGGCATAATTTTTTTACATCTATTAAAACAAAATAGCTTGCCCCGGTTATGCCGCCATACTCGATGCTCAGCCTCGAATTATAATTGGCTATATATCAATATAGAAATAGTTGTTGCTGTTCTGGTTAATTCCACGTCGGAAATTATGTTTCGAATTACATGCCTAGTCTTTTGGAGATTTGCAATTACAACTTATCAGTGGGTGACCGAGGCGGCGTGGGGAGGGCGGTCGGAGCCTCAGGGTGGTAACCCCACTAGCCATCTATGAGCATGTATGTACTTATTATTGTTGATGGATCTGTTCATGGCAAATGCGTGATGCTGACGGTCTAAATTAATGGGGCGTTTACGTTATAAAGGACCCCATGTGAAATTTTGTCCCCTGTGGTCTAGACCACACCATCCAGTGGTATACGGTATATACTCACACTATGTAATGCAAAATATGGTGTATGAGACACCATTACCGTAGCTATAGTGTCTTAATCTACCTACTGTTTTTAGTGACGGTGTCAAGGACACCAACGCAAACCCATCATATATTGAATATAAATAACAGCATGGTGTACCTAACACCATATAAAATTTATGGTGTAGTCTACACCATACTATTACCGACAGTACACTGCCTATGTATACCATCTGAAAATACCATCAGAAACGCCATGGTGTCTAAGACACCATATAATTGATGGTGGAAGAGACACCCAGGTGTGGACAAAACTTTCACATAGGGGTCCTTTATAACCTAAACGCTGCATAAATTTGTTCAAGTTCCGAGGGCGGAGTAGGCAGCCAGGTCCACGGGGGTCGTAATCAATCAGACGTCTTCCGCGAATAGGATTCGGCGCCTGCGCCGCCCAGACTGGGGGTGCCGGGAGACCTGTAGAGGTTGGCGCTTTGCGCCGAAGGAAGGGATTTTGCGTCTTAGGAGCGATAATCCACCTATCCTGCTTATGAGAATGCATGATCTATTATGGGTATGTTATTATCATTATATTTTCAATCATACGTTTGCTTCCTCCATGCAAATCGCGATTGGTATACATTGTTTATCATAGTTTAGTCAAATTTTCACGGCAGTTGAGAATTGGCTGATATAGGTTCTTCGGTGTTTAAGTACCAAGATGATAGCGTAACCGAGAGACGACTTTTTAGTGGTTTACGTCTAATAATCACGCATAGCATTTTTACTTTACATAAACATAGTCTCACTGTAAAAATCACCAGAACGATAACCTTTCTTGTCCTGTTCAGTACAACCCCGTTTTTAATAGTATTGGCCCTAAAACAAATCTCAAACAGATGACCGATATCAGCCAGAAATCTCATGTGAACACTTCTATAATTAAACTCGATAGAATACTACTAAATTTAACAAGAACCCAACTCACTATGAATTCTAAAATATTAAATTGGATTTTTAATAGCATAAATTAGCCACAAAATGGTTTTTCCTCCAAAAACTTTTCAAGATATCAACGGTCTATAATTTGGTGTCAACTGTAAGATATATACGATAGTTTAATCTATAAAGCATTAAATGAAAAATCGGGCCCATTCAAAGTTAATTATACATTATATAACTTTTTCTAGAACATCTATCTGAATTGAATTACGCTTGGAAATAGGTAACATCGGCAGTTCAAAAAGTCACAATTAAAAACTTTTAAGCACCCCACGTGAAGTAAACCATAACTATATATGCTTTTACATAACTACCATTCCAAAACCTCGCAAATAAAAGCACATATAAAAGTCTGGTCACAGAGTTATATATAGCACAATTTTACTTACATCTTTTGAACAAAGTGTTTATACCACATGGCACCACTCTATTGATTGCTATTTCACACAGCGAAATACACATGGCAAATATAGGAAACCACGTCCAGCGTGAAAATATGTTTTTCAAAATATCAGAGTAAAGAGCAGTTGCTGGCAACCGTTTTTGACTAATAATAAATCCGTAATCTCCTGAATGTTCACGAAACGGATAGAGAAAGTTAAATCCATCGCAAACACATCTGGCTGTCATAATGTAAGCCATACAAATTAAATTTGTTTCATCGGGATTGTTAATTGTGCGTAAAAATCCTGTTTGTTCGTTAGTGCTACGATTAACTGTCCCCCAATCAGCGACTTCCGAAGGATATTGAAATAAAATACTCGCGTTGACTGCGGACAGCATCATGATACATATCTCATATGTAGCACCTGGATACAGACAACGAGATTCCTTGTAATACTCTGTGGCACAAGGATTGACATGCCCTGAATATGGGGCAATATGAACTGTTAAAGGGCGATTTAAAACACTCATATTGTTGCGTACTGGTGAATCAGTCAGTTTCAACAGCAAAATCTTGCTTTAAATTATCGTTCTAGAGTTATCGATGTTTACCAGACGTCGTTTTAATGATGAACATCAAGTACTAATTAAAAAACTTATTATTTTTGAATCATCAACAACGAGTAAATATGTTAATCTCAATCCAGTAATGCACAAATTATTTAGTGGATTTGTGCACCGTTTGTCATACTACAATCAACGCCAGTAATCGAACTGGGGTTGTATGAATAACGGCGTACGCAACCCACTGACCTATCTAGGAGCCCGATACCTTAAAGAACCTATCAAAGTGAGAGAATAACAACGCACGTGCTAACATATGCGGCATTTACATTATGCAGGATATCCAAGTGGAAGTTTTGGCCCCCATAGTTTAGACCACACCATGCAGTGTTATACGATGTATACCTACACTATATAATGAAATAGATGGTGCATGAGACACCGAAAGTTTAACTCTAGCGTCTAGATCTACCTGTTTATTACTGATGGTGTAATGGACACCATCCACAAACACATTATGTAAGGTGTGTAATTAACAACATCATGACTGTTGCTGACACGCTATAAGTTTTCATTCCCAACTACTGGTGCGCCTTTAGTACACTAAATTCGAGGAAATACCATATTTTTGTACCAGAGGCACACCTTTATACAAAAGAAGGATAACCTATACTTGTACTATTGTATAGCAAAGATAGATATATGTACATATATAAGCCTCTAGTTCTGCCTTTTAGTACTTCTGGGTGGTAGAATATCTTATTGTATTTTTGTTTTCGTTTCTTTTCACATATTAATCGTTAGTTTTACCGTAGCTCGAAATTAGTCGACCGACGGTTTAGTACAATAAGCAGAAGAGTGCAATTACTGCCTAAAACTTTTTTCAGTCACATAATTTGCTTTGTCTAATCCACAGATTGGACCGTTGCGATTTGGGCCTCTACATTTACCCGTGGTCGCCACTTGTTCTCGTCTTATAGGTTATTGCACTTGTATGACTGATTGCCCCATCTAGTACCGTTTTTATCATCAACTCTTAGATTTGAATTTAGCGCGTGCTCAACAGGTGTATACCTGGAAATATTGGATAAAAGGCAACAGTAGCACAGTAGTGTATTTGAATGAGATTTGCAATTACAGATTCAAATACTTGTAGCACAGAAAGCTTTTGCCATACAGTACTCATTAATTGTCGGAGTGAATGCAATAAACGATTAAATTTTGTACGCAATTTGTAGTTAACCTTTATAAATGTCAAATTATTTCCTAAATAATTTCTTCAACAATTTTCATCCGATAAGATCGGATTTTTTAGAAATTCTTGATTTTTGCCCTAATCAGCAATTCTATGTAGATGGCAGGGCTAGTGACAACTGTTACACGTCAAAATAAATGACTTTATTCGTTAAGCGATTTTTTACACGTTGTAAGGAAGAAATGTTTATGAATAGTTTATATATTGTTTAGTTGTATCGTGTTTTATGAGGGATTTACGTTATTTATAATGCCCCCTTCGTACAAAACTTTTCTACTCGTTGTGTCATATCATACTCGTTTTGTTATAGCAAAGACAAGGATGGCCGTGGCCGCGCCATCCAAACTCTACTCAAAAAACTATATCAAGGAACGATAAATGAGACGATATGACTGATAAATGCCAATTTTTTTCCGCTTTTTTCCGCCTCCCTTCCACTTATGAAGAGCTTGCGATGCCAATGCATACAGGCTATCAATATCACTTCTTGATGGTGTGAGACAACCATACGGTTGCACATCGCCAAATTGGCTGGTGGTTGTGGCAAGTAAATTATAATGCATTCATTTTCAAAAAAGCTTTTAGTAAGGGCATTATATATACCATGAGTACGATACTACAGCTTTTATTTTGTGCAACGTTACTCATTAAACTGTTGCGAGGTATGCTACACTTTGATAAATCGAGCGACTGGCTAAATTTTATTTAATCCTTTCATAAATGAATTAATGCATATTCAGTATAACACTAAACAACGATATACTGTATCAAGTAATGAACTCACCCGGATCCTTTGACTCTGTGCCGCGTACGCTAGCCTCTAAACGGGTTAGGAGCTGTTGTTCTAATCCTTAAGAAACCTCGAAAAGTACGCAATAACAGCGTACGTCTAAACTTACGCCAGGCGCCAATTTCGGTTAATACATAGCATCGCAACGTATATGCGCTGTTACAATTGTGTAGCGTTATGCGTAGCAAAGGATTAATCATGTCATAACCACAATTTTCATCATTAAGTTTCCACGCATTATAACTTGTAGAAATTGCATGTATAAGTAACTTGAAAATATTTTATGTATCGGTCACTTTTTCTATACAGAACTTCAAAATTATTATTCTATTAAAAATTCTGTTCGATTTTGTGCACGATGACGGCAGGTATTGTGAATCTCAAAATTCCTATGGATATAGTTGCGCAGAAAATGATTGACCAAATCATCATTCATAAGCATAATTGCTATTCGACTTTGCGCACGATGAGGGCAGGCATTGGGATTTTCAAAATTCTTATGGATATGGGTGCGCAGAAAATGACGCACCAAATTATCATTCACCAGCATAAGTACTATTCGACTTTGCGCACGATGAGGGTAGTTATTGTGAATTTTGTTATGGATTTGCTTCGCCAGAACATTTTGGGATTACATTCGATCCTGTTCTGGAAGCTCCTATGATGTACGAGGGCATCCTCACACGTGGAGTGACGGCATCTGGATCCTTCTAGAATGTTCTACGGATTTCGAAAACTGATGTCAAGATTATTCTAGAAGATTCTTTGATTATATTTAAAGACGGTTGCTTACCACAACTTGAGTTACTGTTTAGTTACTGCTGAAGTACTGTTTCATTACTGTTCAGTGTACTGTTTCTTATTGTCTCGATTCAACGTTACTTTTACTGACTTGTTTACAACGTTTTGTTCACGTACTTCTGTTGGGTTTCAATAAACGTTTGTTTTCTACAACTCAACGTGGATCTACGCCTCTGGGAATACAACAAATTTCAAAATTCTTCTGGATATCATTGCGTAGACAAGGATTCACTAAATCATCATTCATCACCATATTGCTATTCGACTTTGCGAACGATGAGGGCAGGTATTCTGAAGTTCAAAATTCTTATGGCAATGGGTGCGTAGAAAATGACGCACAAAATCATCATTCACCAGCATAAATGCAATTCAACATTGCGTACGAGGAGGGTAGGTATTGTAAATTTCAAATTTCTTGTGGATATCATTGCGTAGACAAGGATTCATTCAATCATCATTCATCAGCATATTGCTATTCGACTCTGCGCACGATGAGGGCAGGTATTGTTAATCTCAAAGTTCCTATGGATATAGTTGCGCAGAAAATGATTGACCAAATCGTCATTCATCAGAATAATTGCTTTTCTACTTTGCGCACGATGAGGGCAGGTATTCTGAAGTTCAAAATTCTTATAGATATGGTTGCGTATAAAATGACGCACCAAATCAACGCTCACCTGCATAAATACTATTCAACTTTGCGTACGAGGAGGGTAGGTATTGTGAATTTCAAAATTCTTGTGAATATCAATGCGTAGACAAGGATTCATTAAATCATCATTCATCAGCATATTGCTATTCGACTTTGCGCACGATGAGGGCAGGTATTGTTAATCTCAAAGTTCCTATGGATATAGTTGCGCAGAAAATGATTGACCAAATCGTCATTCATCATAATAATTGCTTTTCTACTTTGCGCACGATGAGGGTAGGTATTCTGAAGTTCAAAATTCTTATAGATATGGTTGCGTATAAAATGACGCACCAAATCATCGCTCACCTGCATAAATACTATTCAACTTTGCGTACGAGGAGGGTAGATATTGTGAATTTCAAAATTCTTGTGGATATCATTGCGTAGACAAGGATTCATTAAATCACCATTCACCAGCATAAATGCTATTCGACTTTGCGCACAATGAGGGCAGGTATTGTGAATTTCAAAATTCCTATGAATATGGGTGTGTAGAAAAACACCGTCCCAAATCGTCATTTATCAGCATAAATGGTGTTCGACTTTGCGCGCCATTAGGGCAGGTATTGTGAATTTCAAAATACTCATGGATATGGGCGTGTATAAAATGACGCACTAAATCATCATTCATTAGCATAAAAGCTGTTCGACTTTGCGCACGATGAGGGCAGGTATGTGAGTTTCAAAATTCTTATGGATAGTGTGTAGAAAATAAAGCACCAATCACCATTCACCAGCATAAATGCAATTCGACTTTGCGCACGATGAGGGTAAACACTGTAAATTTCAAAATTCTTATGAATATGGGTGTGTAGAAAATGACCCACCAAATCATAATTTACCAGCATAAATGCTGTTCGGCTTTGCGCACAATGAGGGCAGGTATTGTGAATTTCATAATTCTTATGAATATGGGTGTGAAGAAAATGACGCACCAAAGCATCATTCATCAGCATAAAAGTTGTTCGACTATGCGCACGATGAGGGCAGGTATTGTGAATTTCAAAATTCTTATGGATGGTGTGTAGAAAATAAAGCACCAATCACCATTCACCAGCATAAATGCTATTCGACTTTGCACACGATAAGGGCAGGTATTTTGAATTTCAAAATTCTTATGGATATGGGTGCGTAGAAAATGGCGCACCAAATGATCATTCACCAGCATAAATGCTGTTCGACTTTGCGCACAATGAGGGCAGGTATTGTGAATTTCAAAATTCCTATGAATATGGGTGTGTAGAAAATCACCGTCCCAAATCATCATTTATCAGCATAACTGGTGTTCGACTTTGCGCGCCATTAGGGCAGGTATTGTGAATTTCAAAATACTCATGGATATGGGCGTGTATAAAATGACGCACTAAATCATCGTTCATCAGCATAAATGCTATCCGACTTTGCGCACGATGACGGCAGGTATTGTGAATTTCAAAATTTTCATGAATATCATTGCATAGAAAATGACGCATCAAAACAACATTCAAGAGCTTAAATGCTACTCAACTTTGCGCACGATGCGGTCAGGTATTGTAAATTTCAAATTTCTTATGGATGTGGGTGCGTAGAAAATGACGCACCAAATCATCATTCACCTGCATAAATGTTATTCGTTTTAGCGCACGATGAGGGTAGGTACTGTGAATTTCAAAGTTCTTATAAATAAGGTTGTGTAGAAGATGACGCACCAAATCATCATTCATCAGCATAAATGCTATTCCACATTGCGCACGATGAGAGCAGGTATTGTGAATTTTAAAATTTTTATGGATAGTGTGTAGAAAACGACGCACCAAATCATCATTCACCTGCATAAATGTTGTTCGATTTTGCGCACGATAAGGGCAGGTATTGTAATTTGCTGTGAACGAATGATTTTAACGATGTTACGTATGATAATTTGCTTAGCAATGTAAGACAATAGTACAAAATTTTAATTAAGACTGTAACTAGTGTGTAGTTACTTCATTGATCTATGTCTCCTCCACGTAATCACGGGTGGAACTCAATGGATTTTGACTGTCGTAGTACTATGCTGTAGTATTATAGAAGCGTTTTATTATAAAAAAATTCATTCAAGCAAAATGTGCAAGGAAATAATTGTGAATAATAAAGCACATTAAAGCCGGTGAAAGCCAACTGTAGAAACAAAATTTGTGTTATAGTGGCTTACTGTTCTCGGTGAACTAAGCCTGTAGCCAAGACTTTTAATATAACTTTAGGACTTAAGCCTACCCTTAAACTGGGGATTTGTATAGCGCTCAATCAGTGGACGGTGCTGTTCCTGTTCTTAATTTATAACGTTATATCGATCAGCTTGGTCTTTAGAATTACAACATTATGCCCAATGATTATCTAGGTCTCTTTGAAATGTTGCAGCATCGTCTACCGAAGCGCGTGCTGATCTGTTGTAATCATATGATATTATTCTAACTCACGCTGTCATTTTGTTATACTGACAAACACAACCTCTCTGGCCTAGTTATTTCACACGCCAGTCAAAAATATCTCATGGTGCATTTGTTAGAAGAAATTTGAGGATTGCGTAACAGAGTTGTATTGAGCATAAGATTAGGCGTGGGAAATTATCAAATAACATGCATAACGAAATACATGAGTTCAGTCAGTCCCAGATTAATTTACATGAATATTGTCGTTTGTGATGTTTATGATACAGGTCTTCCAGATAATAATAGTAAACACTTATATAGCGCCTATATAGGTAAACGTTACGCAAGCGCGTTTTATAAATACGATCAACGTCTGAGAAAATAGGTTTTTAGTCTGCTCGTGAATTGTAGTCTTGTTAAATTCGGGCAGTAAGAAGAAGATTCCACGATATTGGACCTAAAGATAAAAACTCTCGCTCCGACAAACATCAATACAAAGAATTTGGCTAGCAGCTAGTCGCGCCGCGGATGACAACTGCAGAATGCCTCTAAGCAATGGCGACGTTTCTGAAACGAGAGTATTGAAAATGATAGTTAAAACCTTATGCGGTGTGCGCTTTTCAAAGGTAACCAGTGCAGGTAATGTAATACTGGGGTGCTATGCTCTATGATTCCGCTTCGGAAGACATATCTAGCGGCGCTGTGTGGCAGCATCTGAAGTGGGCTAAGTCGTTTGTTTGGTAGCTTGTAGTACAATGATGTACAATAATCTAAGCGAGACACAACGAATGCTCGTATAATCATGTCTTCCAGTCTGGAACGTAACCGCCACATTTCGCCAAGTTGCGGATACTTGTTCGGGCACGCTTATTATATGCTGGTCAAATTTCATATGCGAGTCTAGTGTTACACCCAGTAATTTGAGTCTGAAGGTTTTATAACTTGATCACCCGCTGCAATACTCACAGTGTATGTGCAGCGCTTCTGAAGTAAATTAACTAAGTTTTGGCCATAATTTAGACGCTAACCATTCCCCAAGGGCAATCAGAAGCTGAGCGGAAGGCATAATTTAAGCTATGCTGCTACTGTCAAACTGTTTGTAAAACTGGATGACGTCAGCGTAAGCGTGTGCATTGAAACCAGCATTTGTTATAATGTAGTTACAGGTGACATACATATGTTGCACAATAGGGGTCCAAGAACGCTTCCTTGTGGAACACCACATGTGGTTCTGACCGCGAACGATCTTTTATCACCAATTTTGACGCAATAGAATCGGTCCTTCAGGTATGATTTAAACCATTCTATCGATGTGTTTGATACGCCAGTGCTGCATAAACGACTGAGGAAAACCTGATGATGAATCAAGGTGAAAGCAGCGGAGAGGTTCAACAATACAAGCAATGCAGCTTTTTTCTAGCCGTATTGTCTGTATGTCGGAGCATATTTGAAGAAGAACTGTCTCCGTAGAGAAGCGTTTGCGATAAGCCGACTGCTAGGGCGGAATCAGGTGGTTTGCCTCAAGGTGAGCATGGAGTTCATTAATTCGGCAGTTTCTGTCAACTTGGATAGAAATCTTAATTTAGAAATCGGTCGGAGGTTAGCAAAGTAATTAAATGGAAACTTTAAGTGTCGGTGTTACTATGGCTAATTTCTCTTGCGATGGGAATAATGTTGAGTTAGCGAAGAATTGATAATATAAGTTAACATTGGACAAAAATGATCAGTACATTGCTCTATGACGGCTGAAGGGACAGTGTCAAGTGGACCGCCTTTTGATTTTTTCCAGCAATTAAATGACGTATACTTTCTTCAGTTAGAGGTAATATATCAAATTATCCAGTTCTGATATTATTCCCGATTTGCTGGTCACGGTCTATTCTAGTGAAAGTGAACCGTTTGGTGGATATCTTTTCACTAATATAGCGAGCTAAGTCATCAGCCTAGGTGTGATGTAGTTGAGGTTTCTTATGATCAGTACATTGCTCTATGACGGCTGAAGGGACAGTGTCAAGTGGACCGCCTTTTGAATTTTTCCAGCAATTAAATGACGTATACTTTCTTCAGTTAGAGGTAATATATCAAATTATCCAGTTCTGATATTATTCCCGATTTGCTGGTCACGGTCTATTCTAGTGAAAGTGAACCGTTTGGTGGATATCTTTTCACTAATATAGCGAGCTAAGTCATCAGCCTAGGTGTGATGTAGTTGAGGTTTCTTATAACTTTGAACCATCGAGCTAATTACTTTTCATTTCTTTGAGTGTAGAGAGTCTAGTCTTTTATGCTAAAACCAATTAAGTTTATTTTGGTAGAGTTCTCTGAAAAATTTGCGCTGCTAGAGGTACCTACAACGGTTTGCTTTATTCGGGAGTTGACGCCACAATTTTTCGAGCCGACAGACATTAGATTTTGTCCTGCGAGATTTCATCCCAAACCACTGGAATTACGGACGGTCATGAATTACCTTGCTCCTTATCGGAACTTGGCCATCAGCGGCTGTTTGCATAGATTTATAAAAAGCGTCTGACATCTACAGTAGCAGCGTTGTCATGCGAAGACACCATAGTCGTGGAGGTAGTTATGCAATCATTTGCGAACATCTGTGCATCCAGTTTTTTTTCCATTGCCGGATCTGAAAATGTTTTGAGTCCTGGGTCCACACACAGAGAAAGTAATCAAATCGTGATCCGAGGTAGAGCATCCGGTCACGCGTAAGCCTATAACAAGTTTACTGTTAGATCGGCTCATTATCCAGTCGAGTATATTACCTTAGATGTGCGTTGGTTCATTGACGTGCTGAACTAAGTCAAATGAGTTAATGATATTTAGCAGTTCATTGCTTGCTGTAGGCAGATTAAAATCGCCGAGGATAATCAACTCGTTCGCATTCATTGATAAATGCCCAAAAAATCTGCAAATTCGTGGCAGAGGAAGCCATCCTCATCAATGGTTCAAAGCTCGAGTAATGTAATGTGTTGATGTTGCAGAAGCCGAAGGCCACATTTTTGCGAAATTTTGCCGCAAGATTAACTCCGCGGGCACCATATCGTGGCTTAGAAAACAAGGTATAGCCTTTGGGTGTTGCTTCCTGTAAGTTCGCAACCACGTCTCTGTAAGAGCGAACATCTCCAATCGGTTACACTAACTACGTGACGTCAGTAGCAGATTTAGAATTGACTGAGCGAACATTTAGCAGTCCAATATTTACAGCGTCAGAAGCTCGTCAAGCCGTTTGTACAATAGCTGACGACTGAGTTTCATCATGATTCGTGCTAGTAGAATTCGAATGAGCAGTAGGATTCGGCGAACGTAGGGTAAGAGTTTCTCTGGTACTAGATTTGGTCGAGGGTGAAGCAGTACGGTCTGACAAAAAATCTGAGATGTTTCTCCTGCAAGGGCTGAAACGGTTAATACTTGTTGGCGACGTGGCGGAAGACCGAGGCGGGGTCGCGCAGAATCATCGAGTATGAACTGTCGGTATTCTATGTCGGAAGGCTAGAAGGATGATTCAGTCATACACAATAGCAGTGCTCTGCTAATGACAAAGTGAAATGGTGCGTCAGTTGACTTGGTTGCAACAAGGAAGACATGCAACGGAGTTATCCTGTTTGAAACCATCATATCAGTGATGGATTAAGCCGATGTATGCGCTTTGAAGCGACGTACTAGGACGTGCGCTCATGGAGATGGACGCGCTGATGCATTTGATGATGCAGCTCCTAAGCCGATTGACGTTTGAAGTCGTGATCGGTTATCATGTAAGACCTTTCGCTGTCGTAGATGCACTGTGTTGTTTCCACTGCTAATCGTGTCGACGTTGGCGTTTCAGTTATTATTCTTATAACGGCGGCACGGCCGGACTGTGGTGAAACCATTTTCAACAGCAGCCGGTGTATCATTCGCAGTTTCGACTTACTGAGCCCACGATGAGAAGTCATTGAGCTCTTGTATGTCGTTGCTTCCTTTTAGGAGACAGGCACCTTTTGGAGTAGTCATTGATCAGTACACGAACTTGCCAGGCGGCAGATCTCGCCCCGTAAGCAATTCAGTGACTCGAGTGAATTCATAACATTATATCTTTGGATATACTTAGGCTGAGTTAAAATAATCTGGTGTAAAGCACCAGCACGCACTCTTCTTTGTCTTTGAGCCTAAAGCTAGCACCCAACCCAGCAGGCAATGTCCCACTAGATACAATTGGCTTAATGATGTAATTTAGTAATACATCGAACTTACTGTTTAACATCTCATCTGCAGCAGATGTGCAAGATTCAGCTGTCGTTTTTCATGACTGATAGAATATCTGAACCAAATTTAATGGACTCTCTGGGGCTTATCAGCTGAACGCGATTTGTGCCACGCCATCTGAATTAACCCTTAGGTGATTAACTGCAGGCTTTTTAATACAAAATATATAATGCAGATCTCCAGTTTCATCAGTTGTAATGCTATTTGAAATTCACCAGCCAATATAGTTTGATGAACAACTCGTTAGGATTTGCACATTTGGATAATGTTTCACTTGGTCAACAAAAACTTCACGAGTAATATGAGAAATTGTTGCCATAAATTATGCAACTCCCCTTCCAGTAGTGTTGTACAATATTCAAGTAAGATGAATTCAGCAAAACACATCGTACAAATTCGCGTAACTAACTGTGCCATTAAAAAGCAAATCTTCTATTGAAACTATGTAATATAAATGTTAAAAACGCAAACAAGGACTTACTAATACTTTTGGCTGCGCCCAAGCTAAGGTTGTGCCGTCGATGGTCTGTAAGCAACTCATGGCAATTTTCGACATTGCGTAAGTGAATATACAACACCTGATTATTTTCAATATCGGCGAATATGCAGTGGGTTTTAGTGCTGTTACATAATGCAATTCTGAAGGTCCATGTCATCGATTTAACACCGCACTATTACAGTGATGTCGATGAACTTACCTATCTCTTAAAGTCTGAAGTTTCAAATCTACATGGCTTAAATGTAGGAAAATATATGAAATAAAATTAAAAATCATTATTCTTTAACTTACAGCAGATTTACTGTAGACACTTGTGATATTTACGCGTTTTAACTGGGTAGTTTTATAATCTAGTTGAAGTAAACCACAGATTTTTACATCTGTTTATGTAAGCTTTACATTCTCTCACTTGTTAACTGTGACACAGAAAGTTTTTATGTAATTTTGTGAAGAATTGAGATGTGCTTTTATTCAAAATCGCAGTTTTCGGTTGGTTGCAGAACGGTTACATGGAGTATAACACACGGTATCAAAATCAAGTAAATATACACGGAGGACGCTGTAATCTGAAATGGTTTTAAAGTGACCTGTTGAACTGTGATCGACTGAGTTCGACAATAGGACAGATTTTGAGGCTAATTTTCCGAGAAGCAGGTTCGGCCTAGCCGAACTCACCGGATATATATAGCATATTTGATCCAAGAAAGAGTTATATTAAATGCATTACACATAAATATTACCAATAAATTTTAATAAAAAAATCTACATAATATCACAGATATTTTCACCGGGCGTATAATACGAACTTAATATTACAGTTAAAGTCACCGGTGTTTATCGCAAACGGCAAATATATAACTAAAACAAATATTACAATATGACAAGAAAATGCACATATATTGAAGTGTGTATTTATTTATGATAGTGATCAAGGTTTGGTTGATCGTGATTAGTGTCAAAATGCGACAAACGAGAACCTACACGACAACCAACACGGACGCCAACCAGAGTTACAAAAGCATAAAA
The DNA here is from genome assembly GCA_030248225.1 of Trileptium ribeirensis. Classification (NCBI taxonomy): domain Eukaryota; kingdom Metazoa; phylum Nematoda; class Enoplea; order Enoplida; family Thoracostomopsidae; genus Trileptium; species Trileptium ribeirensis. The sequence continues at coordinate 23,553 of JASANE010007658.1, forward strand.
AGCAACGGAACAGAAAGGCAAGACGTACGCCGAGAATCGGGGAAAAGCAGAAACAGAGAAACAGCAAACGATAAACTGCAAGCAAGAAAGAACAACCAAGAGTCCAGAAAGCGCAGACATATAATACTATTAAAAGCAAAGCTGTTTCTTGGATTATAAACAGTAACAGAAACGAGAGAGCTAGATGGGATAAGTGGGACATGTAGCAGTGCAGAAGCAGACGAAAATCGGCCTTTGTACTACTACTTTGAAAGCCAAATAAATCGTAACATAGGCGTGTTGACGTAGAAACATTATTTAGTCACGGATATGATCTCTGAAAAACTAGTTGGATCAAATAAGTATATAAATTACGAGCACGTGGGCCCTGAAAGCAGTCGATTAGGAGAAATTACCACGAATGGGTCGGTCTCGAGCACTGTTATATTTGTTATTAACAGCGCAATTTTTAAGATTCAATGCTTTGGCTTTCTTGTTTTACTGGGTGTAGCTTTGTCTGCATCCTGCGACGGTTCTTGACAGGGTTTGTTTGTGCTTCAAAGGGCTTTGGCAAGGCTGAAGCAGGATCCTTGATAAGCGGCAACAAAAACCTGTAAACCAAAAACCTAATCTCTTTTTTCGACTTGTTTATCTAGTCTGTTTGAAGCGAGCCTATTTCAATTCCAAAAGGTTATGGCAAAGACGAAATTTATGTCCTTCATCTCGAAGCAAGCAGTGCCGTGTAAATTTAAACAAATTCACATAAAATTAAATCGTAAGCTACGTTTTTGATATTCGGTGTGTACAATATGTTCAGCGCCAGACTATTGCTACACAAATATGATACAAGTAATAGTTGTTGCATAGGCAGCAGTGCGTTCAAAGATTTGTACGCACAGTTTGTAACGAGTTCAAACGAGTGTGACAGCACGAGTTTGAACGATGTACCGTGCGTACAAATCTCTGAACGCACTGTTATCTATGCTACAAATAACTTGTTATATAGCTAACCGTGCATTCAGACATTTGTATGCACGGCTTTAACTATATAAGCTATGTTACAAATTACAAAATTCTGCATCTGAATTGTACAAATATATTCGCTTAAATATCAATATCTCACTAATAATGGCTATGTTTTGTACGTATATTCATGCGGCATTTGGAAGGATTTATTGTCGACTTTTCTTCCCACAGTAGGCGCGTAGTGTGTCGCTTTCTTATTGCAGTAAATCCAGTTGGTATCGGCAGGTTATTAATTAAAACAAATCGGAATCGGTCTTCTTCTTACTGTGATAAAAATTTAAGATTCGTAACAACTACTTTTTAGCATTTGTTCGAAAAATTTTCAAATATATTCTTCCTTTACAAATGAGGATTTTACACAGCTACTATGGGACGGCTAAAGTGAAGAATCTTATATATACTTAGGTTGCCTACAGCCAAACTGCCAAACTATACAAGATGTGACGGGAAAGGCCACCTTTATAGAATATCGCCGGTCATTAAGTCTATTAGCTTAAACATTCTATGACTGAAGTATCTCAATGTAGCATAATATGGACAGTGCTTAACGGCTTGTCAAACCCGAACAATATATATAGAAGAAACTACAAAAGTAATATGTAAAATTTACCAGGCACGTTACAATTACGGTATTTTGGTAATTCTTAGCCTTTACCAGCCAGTGACTGCCCGCGTTTCTATCATAAAACACAGAAAAGAACATAGAAACAAACATAGCATTCCGGTGCCGAACCACTTGACATGATATATTTTGAGCGGCATCGCGATTTTTATCTGATTATTGGAAGTCAAACAGTGATGTTTCTGCATCCCATGCTGTCGTTTAATCTAAAACAAAAATACATTGAATTATAGAGAAATTTGGTAAGTCGTTCAGCTTAAGAAAATAAAATTATTATGTATCTTAGCCATAAAATTATTATTATTATTATATTTTAGCAATTTTAGACTTTATCGGCCAGTAACTGCCAGAGTTTCCATCATAAAACAAAGGAACACAGAAACTAACATAGTATTTCGGTACCGAACCACAAAACATAGGCACATAACTAAATATAAAACCCGACATAATGCATAACGTGAGAATTGTGGAAATAATGTCAGAGACGTACGATCATAAATTAACAAGTACTGGATTTATCAAAATTGCAACTAAACTAGTGAAGCGCGCTTGCGAGCCAGAATTCGAGTGGTGAGAACAATCCCACGAAGTCTGTTGTAGAAAGCACACACAAACAACGCCTACACACAGTACGCAGGTGCAGCATTATATAAACCGTGAGTGATGAGTCATAGTTACGCCCTCCACTTTTGATAGCCAACGTATTCAGTAGACAAAACATCATACAACGAGCACAAAAACAATGAACTAACAATTTAATAATTCAATAAAACCCGAAATTGAGCGTGAAAAGAGCGTTAAAGAATTCAAACCGACACTTGAGAAAATTCTCATTTTTCATACCGAGTATGAAGCAGAAGTGTGAAAAATATTTGTCACACAATATGAGACCCATATAAGACCCCAGAAAACCCCATATAAGACACTAAAAGCAACAAAAAACACACATTTAGGTGCATTTCCCACGACTTCTCACCAAATATGAAATTTGGCGCCAACTATAAGCTTATAGACTCCGATTAGGAAGTAGTTGAAAAACTTGTTATATGCTATTGGAAAGCCCCGGTAAAGCTACATGGAATAGGCCTATTAGTTTGCGGATAACTCGTTTACTTATTGAGAAAATTTGCAAAAACTGGAGGGGCTGCCCCAAAAAATGGACCAAAATGACGTCATTTTGCCCCATAACTTTTCCCACGGGAAAAGATTCAAAAATCGGGCTTCGTCACTACATCTAAATCGACCATTGCGGTTCGAATATCAAAATTCGCTCAACCGTTATCGAGATCCAGGTGCGACAAACACACAGACACACACAGACAGGACCTCCTCAACCCCATCTCCAGAGCCAAAATTGAAAATTGTCATTCCACTCGCTCAAATACCGCTAATAATTGCTGTATTCAGTAGAGATGTATTAATTTATAGAATTTCTGAATTTATGTACAACCATTAATATTATAGCAAAGAGAGAGTTTACTCGAAATAAAATAGTAACTGAGTAACAGATATTGCGTTTAGCTTTGCATTTATACATTTACCATCACAGTATACACGTTTGCAAAATTCACTTGAACGGCAAGACCCATTGACTGTAATCCATGGGTTAACACTAATGAGACGAAAATAAGGATATTTCTTAAGTACCAAACATTTCCCGAAGTTAAGGCTTTAAGCGAGACGTACTCGTAGTTGCATGTTGTACAATATAATATACTGTTGGAGCATTTCAGAATTAATGTTCCATGGTTGCCTGATACAATAACAGTTACGATATATGCAGTGTGATTTTGTCATTGAAACCTTATTCAAGTGGATAATTTTGATGTTAAAAGAGTCACGTTTGGTTCTGCTCGCTTCACGAGACGCTCTAATCACGGCTACATTAGGAACTGCGGCATATAGGCAGCGCGATTCTGATATTTTTGTCTGGCAAACAAGTAACTAATGCGGCATTCACGTTATAATGTCCCCGCTGTTTGGAACTTTTGACTCTCTGTAGTCGCGACCCTACCGTATAGACAGTGAGGGTGACACCCATACTGTAAATTAATTGCCGAAAGTGTACCACACACCCCTAGCTACTACATTTTTTCTTGACGGTGTCGTACACACCCTTAGATACCAATTTGGCGCGAATTAACTATAACCGGCACCGTCTGTAGCTAATCCTGTTTATTAGTCAACTGTCTTGTGTAGTTTTTTTTAAATTTGTGATATTTGCATGTAGCCCATATGAACATTGCTCAAATAATTCCGAACACTGTGAATAAAACTGCCAGAAGACACGGTCTGCCTGACACTGCCGGAAGTTGTAATACGCGTAACTAGCTACCTTTGAAAAATTTATTAAATACATGGGGGTGTCTCAGACACCCTGTTGTCAACAGTGTGCCTGACACTGTGTGGTGTACATAGGTTCCAAACGTTGGGGACATTATAACGTGAACGCCGCATAAATAGTGATAATCCTAAATGTCATAAATCGTTCTTCTTACCTAAATTAACTTACATAAATTTAATTAGGAAGAAAGACTTAACATTTAGTAAAAATGTCTAAATATACATACAGTAAAACAAAATCGTTCTGTACTTTACTTGATGTGTCACAATCATCTCATGCACTGTACCTAGGCTATTAAGATTTGCGATAAGTTTTGCTTACCTCAGACCATGATTACTAGTATCTTTAGTTCATTCCATGACGGCGATGTACGTGCACTCATAAACATTTGTGCATTAAAACAGCATCGCGCCATGAAATTTTAACAGTAAAGCATTTGAAAAGAAAGAAATTTGAGAACAAGCCCTTTCTGGTATGCCGCCGAAATGTTATTTGACATGTTCGAATATACATTGTTATTTTTGCAATTAAATTGTGACTTACGTAGTTTTGATCTATTCGGTTAGCCCAGGAAAATATGTTGACTATAAATTTATTGAAACGCGGATAATAATAACTATCTTTAGTCATAATTGGTGAATGGTATGTTTGGCTTGGTTGCCAGTCTTTGAATACCGTAAACGATAACTCGCAATGCCGAGCCAAATACACTGGCGCTGAAAGCAAATATAATTTCAACATATTTTAACTATTAACTATAGTAAAGCGTCCCGTTACAAGTATGACTTACAGTTTTTTATTTTAAAACGAACGCTTAAAAATATGATGCACCAGATATTGAAATAAAAATATTTTCACTATATTAAAGTCTTCATAAGTACATTAAAAATTATGGATTGTATAGATTGAAATCTAATTTGAAATGCAATCTTCATCTAATGCCCAGACGAAATCGATTGGTTTTTAAACATGCTTTCAAACTAACAACTTTTCTAATATGTTTTCAAAAACTTTATATCATATTTAATGGACATTACGACTTTACAGCATAAACCGTTAAGGTATCTGCTGTGATTTGCATAAAATCAATATTTTCACTAGCAAAGTATTAGAATAACAAGCGGAGTATTCGTTTTTATGCCAGGAATTTTAATGAATTGTTCCAAAAGATATATCTCTGTGTAATTCCTATTTAAGGGATGCGCGACTATCTCAAAAGCGTAAGGATACGACAACGCTACGTATGGTTGATTCAGTTATTGCATTAGACTTGTTAACAGCAAGAGAGTGTAGTTGACATTTGAACACCATGCATATACCTATACTAAGTGTATGAGAATAGGTCGCGTTGTCGAAAAAGGCGCAATGGCTGAACACATCTGTGCCTGCTTGCAGCCACATGTTTAATAACGTTTCGCTACAGTTGGTATAGTGTAAACTACGTAAATTTAGGTAATCGGATGGTCGCTAATCATCTGTATTGAAATAGAGAGGCAAACAATTATATTGATGATATATGTATATCATACATCATACATGCTGACACTAAGGTATCAGGGGTGCGGGGAAGGAGATCGGACCGTCTCAGGGGAGGAGATCATCTCAGGGAGCGTACAGACCCTCGGGGTGAGGCCTTCCATGGGTTGCTGACTAAAGGTGAATACCCCTCTCTGTCGACGATTCATTTTTACCGACTTTACCTCTTTCTTGCTAATTTCACTTGTTTTATGCAACAATGAACTAAGTCCTACTTCATGAAATTTATAGCTAGCATCCCCAACGTGTAGAGCCTAGTAATTTTAGTTTGTAGACTTAGCGGCCTAAGTCCAACTATATTGTATAGAGTGCTATAAACGTAAGATAAAACACCGTATCTCATATCGAATGATATGTTTTATGCAATAATGCGTAAATGGTCTTAGACCAGACGATGCGACCGTTTCCTGCGGTTTAATCGGCCTAAGTTAGGTCATGTCGTTATTACGTAAAATGAAGCCTTAGTCTTCGCAATGCTAAAACCATGACTTACGTTCAACGTTGAAATGTTTCTACCGTATTAAAGCGTTTATATAATCAACAGAACTAACAATTGTGTTAGCACAGACCCTTACTATATTTGTAAATGTAATACAATGCGATAACACAAGTTTGCGATTGACTGTGATGTGTTCAGTGGTCGGAGGATGAAGATAGTGATAGTAGCTACGAGCCCTCAATAGACAACGACAGCAACCACATCGGATCTTATTGTCTGAGTGTCGATGACAATGGTCGTGACAGCGATGACGTTCCACTTTCCTGTTTTAAGTACTAACTTCGTCAAAGAACAATAATGATTTTTCGGAACACTGAATGCAACAAGTTTCGGGGTCGCGCCTATCCCAGGTGGTTAGTGTTGCGAATGCACCACAAAAAGAGCTTGATCCTAATTATCTACGTAATAACCACCACAAAGTATGCAACGTCGAAGGCTGTGATGATGATACATTTGCAGTGTGTCCCGACTGCTTGAATTTACTTTGTTGCACACAGTTTGACGGCGATTCGCCCTATATTGAGCAGAATAAAGCAGTTGCAGCTGCTGTGCCAACAGCCAACTCGACGCACAACACATTGAGCCTCAATCAGTAACATGTGACGATAGCTCAGCAGAAGGGTGCAGAACACCAGGAAGCGAGGGTAGGAGGACCCTTGGAGGTAGACCAGGGTCTCGGGGGGTGTGGGAGTTAGCCCACCAGAACACATGCCGCACCATGTGTGATTATACATACGCATAGGAGCAGGTGATTACCCTTCTGAGATTCCGACCCCGCCCCCCACCGTTCGAGGCCTCGGGGACCCCACTCTCTCAAACGTGGTCCAAGCACCCCTCGCCCCACCCACCCCCGACGGCACCGCAGGCGCCAAACACATAAGTGGCGCCGAAGCTGTTTCTTAAATGAACCGACTTGTACTGCACAGGGCGAAAAACGCAGAAAATCTCGCTGCTGTAGTATTGTGACAAACATTTTATTGAATATAAATCGTGAGTCAGTAATATGTAAAGGAAATAAGAAAACATTTTTGTAAAATATAGACTAAGTAATTATAATCTCGGTAACCAGCAATTTGGTCAATTATAATTGTTGTACTCTGCATTTTGATGAATCGTATACCACTGGAACGATAACATTTACACTTTCGCACCCGTTTTGTGTTATCTTAATAGTTTTGAGATCAGCTAATGGATTTAACCAAAATAATTTTCTTGCCGTATTTTAACAAAAGATGGATGCATGACCGAGGTAATGTTGAGGGGCCTAAGTATAATGCTCGCCATGCTGTTTTTGATATACTAGCCTTACACAAGTTTATTTCCTTATATGAGGCATACTAAATTAAGCCTAAGTCGGGCTGCCGCTCCCCGAACCCCCCACTCAAAACTGTTCTTTTTCCTAACTATATAACGCAACAAACCTCGGGCTTGCCTCAGCCGGGATGCATTAATTAATGGCAGTTTCAACGCAATGGTACAAACCTATTTTGATAGTGTTAACGGTAACTAGTTAGCTTTTGTCCTCGTGTATTATATACCATTTTCTATTGCAGTCAGAGTGCTCTTATATATCCAAAATATAGGCATGTTACATCAAACTATTTTTTGCACGTATGAACTTATCAGGTATTTTTACATTTAAAACGTTATAAAAATAACAAATATCGTATTTTGTGTCGTCACAGACAAGTATCTCTTACAAAGGAAGAAACTATCAGCCAACCTAAAACAATTATTGGTCCGGTCCAGTTTATTGTTGCGGAAGTAGAACGTCAGAATTCAGAAAACCTTTTTCAATGTTAAAAAAATTCGCTTTTAAAGTAATACTAGAAGCTAACAGTATTACCTACTAAACTGGATCACCGTTAGTGAAATTGTTATATTTCTATTTCGTATATCTACAAAGGGCAATTTCGGTCAGACCAAACTACATTTATGGACTGACAAAAACGGGCTGTTAGACCCAGAAGATCAGTATGTATCCATTTTAACATAGTAGAAATGCTAATTATTCACTATTTATATTGCTAAAAATCAAAATAACTTACAGGTATTGGCTGATACGTCCAGCATGACATAGTTATTGTTCAATACAGCTAGAGATAAGGCAATGTCGAGCCGTTTAACGTGCTTGACACGATCGCGACTTACGGTTAGAAAGCGCTGTAGACGCTTAGCAACCGGCGAGAACTGATCATATTTTATGATTTGCCAAAAAGCAGAACTGTCACTGTCCTTCCAGCGCACAAGAGTGAGACTGCCAGACTCCAATCTGTCCACAACCTGACTCAATGTGTTAATCGGTTTTGTTATCTTTGTTGAAAGAATAATTTTTGTCAAGTTTCCATCGAAAATTAACGATACTGCGACAGCCATAAAGCCAGCGCTGACGGTACAAATGCGCCATGAATCTAATGTGTGTCTAGCTTTTCTCAAGCCGCTAAGGTTGTAAGATAGCGTAAATAGGTCCCATGTGTTCTGAAATTAGAAATATATTTCAGCAAACATTTAAACTAAGTTCTATATCACATCGATTATATTATTAAAATTTGACTAAATTAAGTTTAAATTTGTAAATGTGCAAATAATTAAGATGACTAGAGCACCCATCGTACTTTATTATTGTTGATGTTAAATCGAAAAATTGAAAAAAAATTACCAGTTCGAACTGAATTTAAGCTCTTTTCAATTTGAAGAGAAAAACGGTTATTTGACGGTAATTAACCCTTGAATTTGGATTCATCTCTGTTTGAGAACAATTTTTACGTAAAATAATGTCATGGGGAAATTGATTCTTAAGTTTAGCTAGCACTGCTCGCTAACTAAATGGTCTTTATTCAAATTCACAAATTTTCGTTCGTAAGAAATTCGTTTAATGTTTGCGATCACGAAATGACTTTATTTCAAACGCAGAGCAGTCTGGTCTTACAAAGGTTTCCTCAGAACATCGATTGACTAAAATCATTCCGAGACAAATTTTTTATGAATAAACAAAACACGATGAGCGACAGGTGCATGCTAAGTTTACTATAGCAAAATAATTAAGCAATTTAACTGTATTTGTGACGCGCGAAGGTGTACATATGAAATTATGAATAATACTTTATGTTCTTGATAAGGCCTGAGAGCTATAACATTGTTCTTGCCTTTTACAAAGTGTTAGCATCCTATGCCATGTAATTGTAAATGTCCTGTAATTTTTGACACTACCAATTTTTGTCACTTATTTCTAATATTACAACTAGATTGTATTGCACAAATCGAGTGAAACATTTTAAACGTACACCTAGTGTGGTTCCACTTTTTAATATCTACCGCTGTCGTCTAGTAACCACTCTTCAAAATCACCAACATGTGAGATTAGGTGCCAATTTAACTGCACCATTCGAATGATTGTGTGTTTCTAAAGACATATGTAAAGCGTTAAGAACGGGACTTACATAGTATATGATTAAAGTGCATTTTAACAGAAATCTAAGATGGTCGAATTCCAAAATCGAAGACGTACGACATTCATTCGTCACAATCCAACTATTGACAGATATATATGATATAAATGAAATTGGGTCTTTGAAAACGTACGCATTGGGCTGGGCCGTCCAGGTGCCAGTGATGGGAAGTATTAAGTGGATGGGTGATGGTTCGACACGCGTCCGATTGTGATTTTCAAGAGTACATTTTAGTTTATTCAGTACAAGACAACATTATATTTAAATTCCTATTTTAAGTTTTGTTTCCGCTGAGCTTATTATTACTTTCGTACAAAGTTCTAAAATTCCCTGAAAATTATGGTTTTGCAATGTACATTTCCTGAACCTTCTTGACAAATAGATGGACTACAACTACATTATTAAACATTGACGAAATGATGAAGATGTACCGAGTACGAAAGAATGATTTGGGTCGCGTCATCATACATGTACGATGTTCAAGGTCCATTCAGGGGGCATAACTACTGCTTTGGGGGCCTTCGGCCTTTCCGGGGAGGATCAGCTGGTCGGCGTGGGGTCGTCAGGTGTATACTTTTCCGTAATTTTTTGGGATTCAAATTTAATTTTTGCCAATTCTTCCCATGATTTTAGCCAGTTTTCACCTGATTTATGCTCATTTCCTCCATTTTTGCTTCGATATTTGCCAATTTATTACCAAAATTTTTAATACCATTGGCGGAAACTGGACAACCTGCCAGGGGAAATCGGCGCCCGCAACGACAAGGAGGGGCCGGGGCCTCGGGAGGGGATAATTCCCGTTCTCCACCTCTATGTATATTTATGAACATCGTTTTACCAGTGTAGAAGTCTGAAGCGGCACAGAAAATGGGCATAGTGGACCAACCCTATGTTAATGTTTCCTACATTTATTTGTTTTCCGACCAGTTATCGTTGGTGCTAAAATTTCTCTCTGCACAACCTTAGAAATATAGTTTGTCGAAAATTGATTTTAGTTACAAGACAAATTTCTCTGAAGGGTATACTGATAATAACAAATTTCATTTGCAGAGAGGTGTATTTTATAGTGATGTGTAATTTTTTCTGTTGCTGTCATTCATAACTCACCTTCCGGAGATGCATTTGCATGGTTGTTTGTTCCATGTCAAAAGTAACGACGATGTGCCCTTTTGTCGCACGCGAACAATTCTGGCCTTATTTTTTTGGTCAAAATCTCAAAATGTTGACAAGTCTGGCCATAGGGGTGCTAATGTTTCGATACCATATCTTGCGACACAGGCTTCGCTTCGACAACGGAGAACACGGAGCCCAAAATTAGCGCTTAGAGATCTGCTGAGGGCTACTTTTTATGAGAGGTCTCCGTGGGATGCTGTAGACTCGAATGTGGATCGTCGACCTTGTGCCAGCAATAGCAATTATTCAAAATTCACCATGTTATTACGTTTTAACCTCACAACGATTGTGTATTTGGGTATCATGTATTTTGGATACATGTCTGTATGTCTGTATACAGGTTTTTGACGCCGAATACAATGGTTTGGTCTAGGGCCCAGATAGAGTATTTCATACATTTTCTGAGGGTTTCATTGATCTTAGAGTAAATGAGCATTCCAGAATATATTTTGTCTTCAGTAGTTTAGTACATAGCATCAAGAACAGTCTATATACAGTTTTTTCGGTATGTTGAATACATTACTTTGCTTATATTGAGACCAGCACGAACAGTTAATGTCTTTTCAAAGATTTTAATGGGTTTAGGGTCAGGCAACTCGATTTTCAAAATATAGTCTGTTTTGAGTAGTTTGTTTATGTATTGTATACAATTCACTAGGAATTGTCTATATACAGGGTGTCCCAAAGGTAACGCCCCATCATTAAAGTGCCTCAGCTCGCCAAATAATGCACATTCTAACACAGATTTGATATGCACGTGCTCTAATATACAACTTAGGTTTTTGACGAATAACATTTACCCTAAGTGCGAACTGGGGCGATTCCAAGATCAATGCATTCTTTCAGACGAAAACGCGCACTTCGCCAGACTTTTCGAACTATGTCAAGTTTTAAAAGGGAGAGCTCCTCCTATATAGCCTCTTTCAGGCACACGGATTGTGGTTTGCGTTTGTATATATATGTATATATAACCTTCTCCTTCAATACTCCGCACAGAAAAAAGTCAGGAGGGCTTAGATCAGGGGAGCGAGCATCCCACTCGACAGGGCGTCGGCGCCCCAGCTATCGGTCAGGGAAGGTTTCGTCCAACCAACAGCGCCGCCATCGCAAAATGATGAGGCCCCATCATGCATAAAGAGAAGCCTTTCAATATTTGGTAACTATTGGATATTAGTATAAAATTCACTTGGCAGCATTTATTACACAGTTGCCTGCATTCACAGTACCATCGAAAAAGAACGGCCAAAAATTCACCAGACCCCATTTTGACCCATACAGTCAGATCAGGGGTATTCATATGGTGCTTGATAGTGCTATGAGCTTCTTCTGCATGCCAAAAAACACAACTATGCCGGTTAACGTGGTCGTTCAGTGTAAAATTACTTTGGTCGTACCAAATACCTTCGTCAGCTAAGTCCAGACCATCTTCGAGACGTTGTTGCCATTTTTCACAAAATTTAACACTGCGATTTTATTCATCCTTAATCAGCTTGAATCAACCTCGGTCTAAAAAGTTTTAGACCCAGAGTTCTAACAATTAGCAAAACTGTCGATTTACTGATGCCGGTGTAAACACGTCAACGGCAAATTGACTTTGTCGGACTATTGTCAAAATGACATGAAATATCACCAGCGCAGCTTCAATACATGCCGTCGGTGGCCTCCCTGTTCGGGGCGAGGCAGCGTAGGAACCAGTTATATCAAACCTTTTATTAATTGAAGCAATAGTTTCATGATATGGGGCGATGAAGACGAATGCCGGGACCATTGTCGCATAACTTCACGGCTATTTTGTTTAACTAAATACAGTTTTACTGCAGTTATGCAAACAGTCAAATAAAGTCGATTACCAGACATTTTGTTTACATAAATATTTATAATATGTTCGGTTATAATTCCTGGAAATTTGAGTGTTGTAACTATATTATGTCAGCCTCAGCAACAGTTTGCAGTTGGGTCGTTAGTTATGGGACAACCTGTATAGGTTTTTGGTACGCTGTGTACGATATGGATTGGTTATCTGGAAAGCAGCATAAATACTTGATGGAACTGACAGCCAGTTGTTTTCAATGGGTTTAGGATTGACGATGTTTTAGGTTTTTTAATGCGTTCAGGGTTCCAGAGTTTTTAATGTTTTATATACATCATACATTCTCACGGCCCGAAGTCTCATGGGGCGATAACGGGTGCGCGGGGGTCCTTGAGCCATCTAGGAGGGATGAGCCGGTTGGTGGGGTGCGCGGATCGTCAGGGGAATGAATTATGGAAATTCTTTAAGATTCAAAATCTTAACTTTTGTGAATTTTCACCTGATTTTTGCTCATTTGGCACCAATTTTTGGCAATTTTCTCCTGATTTTGACTATTTTAGCCAAGATATAGCCTGTTGTTGCCAAAACTTTGCGACCACCCTCGGTAGAGGTAGGGTTGCCAGCTTCAGGCGGTATATTTCCCTTCTCCCTTAGGAACAGAACATGTATGATATACATTCAACACAGGTAGTTGCAGGTGATTACACAAAATGATAACTTGAAAACTCAATCACCCTTGCATTCGAGGCGGTGCTAATCTAGAACGTTCCACAATATAGCGGAGTATTAGGAGAAGCGTTTACAAATTCCAATGACTATCACTTGCGTCTGCTGTTCATTTTTATATCTATTTGATTTTCAACCAAATAGATTGGCCTCATTCTCGAGAGCATTTTTGTGGTACTAATGATTACGACCATCGTTATTATGTGTAATGTGCTGTTCACACAACCACACAACATTGTCATTAAATACCTTTTTATGTTTACACGGATTATTGCCACTATAAACTGCGATAGTGCATATCTATAGAGAAAATCACTCGGATTGTTTTCAAAGCATCAGCTGAAGTTTGGCCTTCAATAGCAATGTTTGTTATTATGTGGGCTGAACATAGAAACGACGCATTATAGTGCAAAATACAACGAATAAACGGTCTTATTATCTGATGATAAGAACAGGAACAAGTTTTCCTGTCGAAAAGTCAGGTATGCCCATTGAGTTTGCCATGAGTCAGATTAAATTTTTTAAGCCAAATATATCACAGCAGTTTAAAATATTCACGGATTACGCCGGCTTAAAATTAAATGTTTATAATGATACAGATTATAAGGACTGTTGCATAGACTAGCTAAAAACTCATAAATAGAGTATAGTTTTTTGACCGACTGTAATACAATGCGTTAAAAAGCAGTAAGCAATGTCGCAGTGTTTGTAAAAAAAAGGCAGTTGGTCGAATATTTTGGAGTAAATATTTGTAGCAACGTTGATATTTCATTTGGTAACGAATAACTTTTGAATTCTTTCACCCATAGGCTATCTCGAATGAAAATATTGTGTTTTATTTTGCTGAACTACAAAACAGGCTCTCCAGCATCAATTTAAGAATTTTATAGTCATAGGTGGGCAAAGAATTATCAGAACACAAACCTTGCCGGAACGGCTATATTCCATATTTCATATTAGTTGGTGAAGCAACCCGTAAGTTTGCGGCGAACTTCCCAAGTTTTTTGTATATCTTCAGTTAAAAAAGGCAACTTAGGTTTTTCGTATAGTAAAAAAATTATGTTGTCATTGTAAATTTAATGATTTTAGACTGTTGCACGCATTTTTCGGACTATCACAAATACTAGTGTTAGCTTTAGGAAGTCAGCGTTTTAAAGAAATGCGAGGCAAAGGTTCGATTTCAGAATTGCGACGCTACAGTATCCTTTGTAACCTTTGTATCAGATTAAGCATTACCATATCTCAGCTACTTCTCTTCTAGCGGCTCTAAACCATATAATCGAGTGTTTTAAAGTTCCAGGGTGTATATTTTATTGCAAGTTATTTTTCAGCTCCAGGCGTGCTTCCTGTTGTTTTGTCTACATTTAAGCTTATAGCTACCAAGTCTGTTTTGTTTATATATTTTTAGATCAAGCGAATATCAGCTGACAACCGTGTGTTTTTCTTCCTACGCTGAAAGCTTAGTCGCACACTGTATTGATTTACATCCCCGTACTGTGCACGATTATTTGGCCATGCATTAATGTTAGTATCAAGCAGTCGAGCATTGTTTTCTGTAAAAAATTGTAGACAGTAAATACCAAGGTTAAGCTTTGTAGGTTTATTTTGAAGATTTTGTGTGATACTCTTATGCTGTGATTTTATGTCTAGCACTTACGGCAAATTAACTCACATTGTCCCATGTCTTCATTAAATGTCAGATGATTTGTTCTATGAATTAGCTTTAGTTGGTTTTTCCCCAACACCCATGTCTTATCGTAAATGGTAGCACTACCATAATTTTTGTTTTCATGCTAAGAAGACATCTACAAGTTTAACCTTTTCCTGGTTATACCTCTAACTCTTTGTGAGAGTCGACAACAACGAAGAATTGGCGTCGGACTCCCTGTAAGCGTGAAGGATGGTTGGTGACGATGAAATCGTTGAATTTCGACTATTTACTGCTAGCTTCTTCACACCCAAGCCGCATTTTTGATATCGCATTTTAGTTTTTTATACAGTAAATAAAATATTTTGCTACTGTATCCTTCTCATTACCTGAATGAATAGTGTTTGTGAGCGATATACGACTACTAACGTATTGAGATAGATGCAGTGTTTGGACCTCGTTGCTTATAAACATTGGCTTGGTAGTGTAAAGACAGGAATTGTATTTAGACCCATTGCAAGACACAGCTAACTAACTCTGCTCATAGACGTAAATCATTCATAGTAAAATAATAAATAAAATATATTGTCCCCCACACAGTGATAGAGGGACCAGAAACAATTAATTGGATATAGTCCGGAAAAATGTATTCTTTTTTATTTTGTAGTTATATCTTAGACCGGAACGAGTTCAATGTTATCCCTCAGTTAATGAGGTACCATAGACAAGTTTTTGTTATAAATAATGTTTTTGGCTTATTCATTGAATTATTTCGCGCTTTTAAGAGCATTGAAAAAAGGGTATACAAGCATTAAAACTTACAAAACTTTGTGCGAATATCTCCTTCCAATGATAAGCTGTAGTAACAGCAATCCCGGCACGACTTTAACGCGTAATTATCTGTTAACTTTTCTATCCCCAAAGGAAATGTCGTTAAAATTTGGTTTTTAAAAGTTTATTTTGTTTAGCCTTTGCTAGCAGTCAGGAAGACATAAGGATAATTACATTACTGTTGTGCATTGATTGTTAGATGCAATCAATGGCAAGATATTAGAATAACCGCCTGCCCCTTCCCGAGAATTTTTGAAGCACTTCGTCGTTCTGTAGTTGTTGATTTATTCACTATGTTGATAAGTTAAGGCCCAATGGGTCTTGCTTCGTAGCTTGCGACAAACTATAAATACGAAATGCCTTTATCAGTTAATTATCACATAACCGTTAGATCACGGCATAAGGCAATTTTGAGTATTTCACATTTTTGACCACTGCCTAACAACGCTTATACGCTCGGCGATTAGGACTAAAAGAGCACGACTAGTGTGTGTTCATTTCCTTCTTATTTTTACGTTAGAAATTGAGCTTTCTCAGCCCTTATAAATGGCACAGAAAGGCTATAGCACATAGGTGGAACAGTGGCTACAATTTTCAGCACGCATTAGCGGCTTCTTTTCACAAGTGTAATAAGGTGGAGTCCACTTGTTAAGTTGAGGCATAGAGTTCGCGAAACTGCCAAACACGTGTTTTTCAGTTATTTTCATGATACACATGACAGTGTTACACGGATTGGGATCGAGTATTTTTTCACATCTGGCGGAGACTGATCCGACGAGCTGAGAGTTTTAAAAAGGCTCACTCTATACGTTGGTGGCGCTAGTTGGAAAATTCGCGGTTAGTTCCAGCAGAATTTTCTTCTAATCATGCAGAAATTGTTATTGGTAACCTAATAACATAACAACCTATGTGGTAACATCCGAAGTTTATAGGAATCACAACTTTAAAAATTCCGAGTACTGTTTTAACGTTGTAGGGCCCCAGTATTTGCCAAACTGGATGCCTTCCCTGTGTGTACAATGCCAGTCAGTAGTCGTTTCCAGCTTCCCAAATCGTGTGGATAAATTGGTACTTCTATCTAGTCATCAACGCCACAAATTCTAAACAATTGCCACAATTTCACAACTTTAGCAAAAATTTAGTGTTTATAGCCCTATGCACCAGAATGACTTTTTAAACAACGAAACTAAAGTATTGGTGTAGTGGTTACGTTGAAGTTAATGTGTTATGCCCGGACACTATTTCCTCTCAAGGAACTTTAGGAGGCTAAGGAAGCTAGAAGATGGCTTAATTATGGATCCACACTGCGTGTGTCGATTTTCACGATCCGACAGTGGTAAAAACTTTCAACTGATTTACAATAAGTAGTTATTGGAGCGTTTTATGTTATACCAACGTACAGCAATGTAGAATAATTCGAATTGATTATATTCTGCTTCAATATAATGCTTGATTACATATTTGAGCTTCAAAGTTACAGTTCATGTACTTCTAAGCAATATATGTACGTTATACAGTGCTTGAGTTTCATTTAGTGCCTGAGTTTCTTTTCCAAGCTACTAATCGAATTTCTGATTTTAGCACAACACGTGATAGTTTATAATCCTCCGCTTTGACTTTTGTTAAACACTGCGCCAAATTTATCCTTTTTTCGGAAGATTGATTCATTTTTGACCAGTGCGTCGTCTTATGAGAGGTCGTAAGAATCGCTATCTTTTTCATTACTGCGTAACACGCCAATATACTGCGCATATTATTCTTTATCACGATACTTATGTAATCTATTCTTTCTAGAATCCGTTTAATTCTTACACGATTTGATTTTCATTGATTCGCCGGTATCGTTTTATGGTACTTGTACTGCATCGCCGGAATTGTTCTTGTGTTTAGAATTTTGCTACAATTCTCAAAATGTGTTTACGGTTTACCGGCGTAAACTCTGACTTCCGGACATCGTATTACACTTGATGTCACCAATATTCGCCTTATTATTTTTACGAAACTTCTGGCATCTTTGTCACGTGCATGGTCGCGACTTGGTGCTACAAGGTCATCAATTTCTATTTAATTGTGTTTCTAACCACCGTCGGTAGTTGAACCCTATAACTTAAATGTGATTACATAGCTACCGTTAACCTTAGGTGATATATACTTTGTGACAACATAACTTAGCAAACAGAAAGTCGGATCACTACCTCAAAATGTTCACCTCGATGCCTTCTACGCCGTCATTTTAGTTTCGAATTTTAAACCTTAATCATGTCCCAATTTCAACTAAAATAACCATCGATTTCTAGGAGTTTTACGTTATACAATATGAATGAATACTTAGGATTATTGCATTCTGTCTTCAGATACACAGTCGAACAACATACGATACAGGAAAAAGCAAGTAATTTATTTAATTTTTCCAAAATGTTAGCACTAATAGCCACCATGCCCATTTTCATAGGTTCTAAATCTGCTCAATATAAAGGCGGGTGCTTTTAATATTTGAAATGTCGTACAAAAATATATAATTCATTCCAATAAACCTGCGAATTTCACCAATAATTTTTGCTTAAGAAAGATGATATGCTTTCTTTCGTTTGAATGCTTGATCTTGCACTGAAATTTCTTTAATATTGTGGTTAGGTTCAGCAACTGCAGTACGTTTTATCCCCGTGATTGCAGTTAGGATTTTGCACCTGATGAAGCTTTGTACGTAATTCACCGTTATTAACTTATAAAAAGCAAATGTATCAAATAAAATTTATAATAACACCCTCATGTACGTATATTTGTTGAGCCAATTCAGACTTGATTGTCAAAAGGTGTCTGCGCTATATTTACTTTGCGTGTAGTCGCGTTTTCTTCACACAGAGATACGTGCACGTGATAAGTATAATTCATTGCAAAAAATATTCTTTTTGAACTGTCCTGAAATAAGCGGGTCGGCTACCGCAGATAAGGTGTTAATATAGTGTGGTGTATACTCATGTTTAAATGTATTTCCAAACCAAGTTTTTGTGTTTAAAGAGTCGCTACAGCGTCTGGCATGGTAATGCGATGGCCGTTGGTGTGCTGTCGCCCAAGCATAAGCAACGCTTCAACCGCTAAGATAAGTTTGTATCTGTATGGCTTAACAAACTTTGATCCGCTCTTATTGTTGTTTACATTGCACATTTTTATTATTAATGACCTATTTGGCAGCTAGCTTGGCGCCACTGGTCATTTTGTTGCAAATTATGTTACATTATGCTTACATTATGTTGCAAATCTCTGTAAAGACATGCCTGTTGCTCAGATTGTCGAAAACAACAAAAATCTTGAATTAATCGTGCTGGCTTGGCACTTTGCAAAGGTTTTTTTATCTTGGAAAAAGATTAAACGTCATAATAAGTGGTTGGGTTGAAACTCCCGATAATTGTACTCAAAAATAAAACTTCCCGACATCAGAACCCGTAAACGTAAAAAATCGCTTAAATCTTGTGATAAGCTTCTAAAAATAACTGGAATACGGGTTTTAGCAACTGAGATCCAGAAATATTTTGTATAATTCTAAGAATAATACCCAGAAATCTGGGCTTTCCTACACAGCTCAGTAGATATTTAAGATCAAGTGAGGCACTCATCGGGCCTCAGTCTCAAAGTGCCGATCTACAGGTAAGTGTTCACTTTATTCTTACGACCAAGCGGTCTCCTCTCTAACTTAAACAATTTTGATGCTTCTATACAGCTTTGTTGACTGAGTTGCACGTATCTCAAAGCACGTTGGTGCTTTTGTGCTTGAGAGCACATTAGTGCTTCATCTGTAATTGAGTTCGAGAGCTCGTTGGTGCTCCAATTGCACGCGAGTTAGAGAGCTCATTGGTGCTTCAGTTGAGTACTCTTGACAGCACATCAGTGCTTCTGTTCTATACAGTTGAGAGCACATTGGTGCTCCACTTTTGAACATAGCCTCTGTGGAGCTCAGTCTACAGTGTTGTTAAGAGAGCACACTGGTGCTCCAATATTGCGTATACGTGTATTCAATCTAAAGCTAGGACTTGGATCTTACGATCCCTCTTCTTATCTCAAGCAATTCATATATACTTATATATTTATTCTTTTTGTAGTGTGTTGTGATTCTGTATTGGCAATGTAGTAACAAGCGTTACCGTAAGTCCTGAGTGCTACTTCTGAGTCTAACTAAATCGATTTCCACACTACCGATTGAGATTACATTGGCCTTTCAGTACATTCATTTGCCTTTCCTTCTTCAAACACACACGTAGTTAACACATAATCCTATCATCATTAGTTCATTTTGTTTCACCATCGTTACATATAAAAACAGTAATCGATTTGTGAGGGGCTCGACCTGGTTGTGCCTAACCACTCCAATGCCATCTTAATGATCAGACGTTCTTATAATCTGAATATGAACGCTAATATTGTTTTCAGTTTGCTGGGACTGAGATGTATGTAAAGCTTGTTTAATCTGATCTCAGTTGGCGACAGCACGGCTAAATCTAACTCTTTCGCATATATTTTGCAAATGCCATACTAATAGGTTGAGTGTGTCTCATGTTCCATCTGTCTTGCTATATAGTGTACGAATGTATTATATGCTAGTCAGGGGTTGGTATTGTGTACAGACTATTGCCAGACAAAACTTCCACACAGTAGGTTCCTTCATTACATAGATGCTTCATAACTTTGTAGAAGATAAAACTATCTTATTGCAGCTGAGAATCGTTCATTAGACCTAGAACGTAACTGTTTCCTCATACGTGAATCACTATTCTGTTGGACAATGTATCTCAATGTTCGCGCAATAGCTGTACTTTATAACTGCAGATGTCGAACTGGTTTTTCTTCACGTATTATCATTCACCTAACACTTGACATTACAGCAGCTGCTGTAAGTAACTGAACGATGTTATTGCTGTAAACCTCTGTGTATATATAATGTGAACTATGTCTTCAAATGATTAACGATCGAGCTGTAAAAGTATCGTAACAATTGACATAAGTCATAGATATAGGGTTCCACTCACATTGAGATCTGTCGAAACTCGATTTGATGGGGATGGAGGGTGAATATTACTGATAAAAGCAACATAACCGATCTTAGTATTGTAATAGCCGACGCAACTGCAGTTGTTCTGCGTTTGTAGAATTTTCAAAAAGAAATTGAAAATCCTGGCTTTAAATATTTTTCAGTAAATTTCTTTATCACATTTCAGTTACGTGTTTTCAAAGAAAAGATCAAAAAATTTCCCTGTACCATATTCGGAGGACGGTGAAATTGCTTGAAATTTAGGTGTGCTAAAAACTTTCGGCAACAAAAATATTGAATCTAGTTTATTATAGGTTAGTAAGATAATAAACTTACGTTTATTGATCTTGTGTTATTACACGTCAATACGTTGATCGTTAATGCGCACAACGCAATAGTCGCAACTATAGCAAAAATAGCAATCCAAGTGCTGACAGGAAATACATTTTTGAGAATATCGCCATACTCAGCAGTTGTTTTCAGCCCTTCTTGCGAAATAATAAATCCATACGTTGCTGAGCGTTTGAGTAATCAATAGAGGAAGTTAAACCCGTCCCGCACACGATTGGCTGTGGTCATGTAACCCATACAAATTAAATTTGCTGCATCCGGATTGTTAATAGTACGCAAAAATCCAGTTTGAACGCCACTGCTACGATTGACGGTCCCCCAGTCAACGCCGTCAGAATAATATCGAAATGCATAAGTCACATTGACAACTGACAACATCAAGCTACATACCTCGTACATGGGACCCGGGTATGGGCATGACACTTTGTTAATGGCGCAATGTGCACAATGAGTGGGTAGTTTACGGAACCCATCCGACGATTTTAACTATGACGCTAACTCATTTTTCAATAAATTAGATTTTAAGGGTATGATGTACACAACTGTTCAGCTGCGCTTCCAGCGTCAGCTTATATCTAGATTTACTTCAATGTATACAATGCCACATAAATAATTATTATGAAATATTTTTAAACCACAGGTAGTAAATATCAGCGACTGTAAAAAATGCTAAAACGAAATGAATATAAAGTGTTCATTACCCTTAAGTTTACTCTATATTCCACAATATTTGTACATCATAAAATCGGTTTTATATTTAAGGCGGTCATACAGGGCGAGATTTCCTGTCATCTAAAGATGCGATCACACGTTGAAACTTTTCCTAGGGGTTTGATCAAAGTTTGAACATTTGGCGGAAAGACGGGAAAGGCGTCCTCACAGAAGATCCAGCTCGTCTGATGGCGTCATTTCAATATCGAATATGTACGTTACAAGAGTCGACTGAGTAATGATTAAATATTAATACACTGAATGCAATTGTACTAACGACCAGGTTGCAGAGTGCAATAATATCTGAATTAT
Source organism: Trileptium ribeirensis (assembly GCA_030248225.1). NCBI lineage: Eukaryota > Metazoa > Nematoda > Enoplea > Enoplida > Thoracostomopsidae > Trileptium > Trileptium ribeirensis. Next base: position 45,593 of record JASANE010007658.1, read on the forward strand.
TATCAGAACACCTAATATCAGACTTTTAACACCTGAACGCAAATGGATTAAAACCAGCACACAAGCAATGTCGACTATTCTATTCATAATTTTATGTTTGATAATTTATATCGAATGATTCTGCGGCCTTCCAAAGATTTTACTTAACTTTATCAGGCTACTATTTAGGCGATTATTTTATCATCAGGCGATTATTTTATTACATGAATAGGTATAAATCCAGGAACGGTTCTTGTGAACAATCGTTGAACACTTTCCAAAATGCCTACATCTTTTAGCAAATCAGGAGTCCATAGCGCTTGAACATACTTAGGAACTGCCATTAATACAAATGTTTTATACAACAGAACAAGAAAAGCAACACAAAAATACCATTTATCAAAAATTAGGTTAAACTTTTGCAGTTTCATACGTCTAGGGATAACAGAAAAGTGAGGACATTGACTGCAGCAATAATATGTTAATAATAGGATGTCCATTTTTATACGGTAGTTAATAGGATGTCCATTTTTATACGGTAGTTTAACGTTTTATATATTGGCAAAGACTCAAAAAGTGCTAGCACAAAATTTTTCTATGTTTTCGATCTGTGGTCATTGATATTTTACTTTTGCAACGTCTGCAGAATTTTAAAACACAGAAACCTGATATATATTCAAATCATAAGTTCATTCTACGACACAGGGTTTTTCTGTCAAATATTTCTCCGCTTCAGGAACAAGTGTCAAAAACAAACTAGAACATTTCAACACGTTGTTGAATTTGGCTAAAACCTATAAGGAAAGCTAAATTATTTGCTATACAGATACAGCGCTAAGATCCTATGTTGATAGCGCTAATTTGATTTTACGTAGATACATCATCTTACACAAACAGTGCTAACACACAGTTTATATATGTTTTCGAACTATGTTCATTGATATTTTATTTTTGCAACGTCTGCATTGTAAGTATTGCAAAGCAATGTCATAAATGTGACCGTATATATCCGAAATATTGTAAACAACAGCTATGTGATCTATTTTCAAATTTTTATTTAAGACAGCTAATTTTTATTTCTGATTTTGAACATTTAATAGTTCATCCTGTTTAATTCAGAACTGGCGCGATCAATGTATGATTCGAACGCGATTACTATTCTATGCAAACAACATCAAACATAGCTTGCTGGCATGTTCATCTTTAAATTCAGAAATTATATGCAGGTTTGAAACATAGTTTTCGCCGAATCGATGTCTGGTATTACCTTGGGTTAAAGGAAAGTTCGGTGTTATTCAGTCTTTTGAGAATTAAAGCTCTTATTAAAGTAAAAGCTTTCTTTTTAAGTCCCGCTCAAATTACGAGACCTTTACGTTTGTGGAACACCGTTCATTTGCCAAAACAGATTTGGCAAAAATTCGCGTTGATTTCGCCACCAGTATTAATATGACTTAAGTGGAAATGAATTTCGGCTCCACAACATATGAAAACAAATTGTGTACGAGTACATTTTCCTAATTATCATCGAACAATATACTGAGTTGCACGAGGTGTACAAGCCGTGCATGAGCGTAAAATGTGCGATTACCAACACAGTGCATGATTTTGTTGTAAGGGATAAAGTTAAGAAGTCACTTAAAATTGCGATGCTAGTTCGTTAAATGATGATCGAGAACAGCATCTCGCTGTTGGTGCGCTCAAAATTCAAAATAGCGATCACGTACTATAGGAAAATTCCTGAACTGTTCGGCTGTAATCGTCATCGTGCATTAACAGAAGAACAACCCGGGCGTACGCGCCTGATGTGTACGAAGTGTAGGTGATTATTGCAATTTTGAAGCGAATTTTTTCAAATATTTGTAATTTTAGCTACAACAAAAACATAGTTATGTTAATTATAGTAATATTTGAGTAGCAGACAAATATGATTTCAACACCGATCCGTTGATGTTTTATCTGCTGTTCCGCTCACAATATTATAAAGCAATATTTAAAGCACGTAAGCTTGGATAACATATGTAATTCATTAAAGCATTACGAACCATGAAATAATAAATTAAATGTGGCAAACCACGTGCATTATAGTTACCGATTTCAAGTTAGTGCTTATCATATTTCATTAGATAATTTTGAATAGAAAATGGTCAGAGTAAAGTCGCATATTTCAACAGGTCTATATCAAACTTTTTTTATCAAACTAATTGCCGTTTGTAACCTATTTGGTCCTGCAACATTGCGATGTAACACTGACGGCATACTTCATTGTTTGCCCTGTATACATTATAGTAAATTCAGACTCACATATGATACATACATATATACATATATTGATTTGTTTTTAAACTTGGCAGAGGCTACACGACAAAGGATTAATTTTGAGAAATTGTTTGCCCTGTATATATTATAGTAAATTCAGACTCACATATGATACATACATATATACATATATTTATTTGTTTTTAAACTGGGGATAGGCTACACGACAAAGCATTAATTTTGAGAAACTGTTTGCCCTGTATATATTATAGTAAATTCAGACTCACATATAATACATACATGTATACATATATTTATTTGTTTTTAAACTGGGGATAGGCTACACGACAAAGGATTAATTTTGAGAAATTGTTTGCCCTGTATATATTATAGTAAATTCAGACTCACATATGATACATACATATATACATATATTTATTTGTTTTTAAAATGGCGGTAGGCTACACGACAAAGGATTAATTTTGAGAAATTGTTTGCCCTGTATATTATAGTAAATTCAGACTCACATATGATACATACATATATTTCTTTGTTTTTAAACTGGGGATAGGCTACACGACAAAGGATTAATTTTGAGAAATTGTTTGCTCTGTATATATTATAGTAAATTCAGACTCACATTTGATACATACATATATACATATATTTATTTGTTTTTAAACTGGGGATAGGCTACACGACAAAGGATTAATTTTGAGAAATTGATGCCCTGTATATATTATAGTAAATTCAGACTCACATGTAATGACGCGTTATTTAACATTTCACCTATCCACATTTCTATGAAAATTATAATAAATTTTGCATATTTTTAGCATTACATCTACCGTTTCTGCAGGACGATTCAAAATTGAAAAACAGTGGTTAGTCAAAGATTTAACTTAACATCGTGAATATGTTAAGCCGATATTTGGTGATTGAGTTGGAACATTGTGAGTGCATTTTCTCATGTGTCCGTTATTTTTCAGCTCGACCATTGGGAATTATGCTTCTTGGAATAATATGACGTATGTACTCGAATTAAAATTTCTGACATATTGCTAAAATTATCCCCGTCACCCTGTGCTGTTTCTAAAACATCAGCGCTGTAGCTATCAACCACGCTACAAACTCAGGTGTAAAGTAAAGAATTTCCCACGATTCAATCTTCGTGAAAAACAGTCTCACTAGCACTTATTCTACATGTCTCACCGAATATATATGTTTTGAACGTTTTCTTAGCCCAAATTTGCAAGCATATCCAAACAAGGCAAAACCATCCGGTCCGCCAAAGTATTTATTCATTACGGGTAGCTCCTGATTTGCATATGCAGTACCGAATCTTGAATGCATGATCTGCATCATTTTAGTGCCCATTTAGATTCTGTGAATTTAGTATCTACGGTACATCATGTTGCACACTGTATTTTGTTTTCATATCGTTCTTCATACAATTGATATTTATTGCACCGTTTGTGCGTTTTGAAAAATTTATTTACAAGGTGCTGAATAATGGCGTAAATATTTTACCACAACTAATGAAATTTTTTCCGTGCTCAAATGTCAAATTATTATTCGGTTTTTAATATATGCTTTATATTTTTTGATGAAATTACAATGACAAACCATGGGTGTAAAATGAGCCAGGATTTTTTCTTTTGGTTTTGCTTGTTATTGTTCTACAACATAATATTTAAGTATTGCAGCGTCTTAGATTTATTATTACAAGATATCTTTAATTTAGTAGGAATTCCAATAAATTTTTCAAAATATTTAAATTCTTCTAGCTTCACAAAAATATTTTTTTAAAATTTATCGTTTGCGATTAATTGTAATAAACAATGCAGCAACAAGTGTTAGTTTTTTAAACAATGAACGGCATTTAAATATCTATTTCGTGCTCTTATTATTGCGTGGTTGATTTTTATTTTAAATTTCGCAGCGATCTAAGGTTTGTTTGGAATACCAATAATTCCTGTTTGCAGTCTAGGTTTTGCAAGCCTGGATTTCGGGTGTATATAAGCTGAGATTTTGTTTCGATTATCGAGGCAGTTGCTGCCTTAGCTCGCAGAGTCAGTCGCGATCGGAGATCTCAGAGTAAGTAGTCACTTTAATTATATTTTCTTAGCTTAACTGCCACACGGCACCTTGTTATCTAACACTGTTCTAGCTAGGCAGTAGTTACATAAAGCTAAGACTTAGCGCTGATTCCAAGTTTAAGAAAAATTTGGGGTCTATTGAGAGCAGACGGGCTGCTCTGAAAAATTTTCTGTTGAGAGCACAGGGGTGCTCCATTTACTAGTGTGTCTTTGAGAGCACACGGGGTGCTCCACATTTTCTTGGGTTATTGAGAGCAGACGGGCTGCTCCGAAAAATTTTCTGTTGAGAGCAGAGGGCTGCTCCAAAATTTTTTTTGAGAGCACAGGGGTGCTCCGATAAATTTTATTGACTAGGTTGAGCTAAGCTTAAGTCAAAGCTTAGGCCGGATCGAAGGATCCACCTTGTAGTTCATAAAGTTTGCTCGAGCATTAATATTAATTTATCATTCGGATCCTTAGATCCTCCTTGTCAACTCAAACAACTCATTACTTTATTGCCGTACTACTATTTATTTTTGTAATATTAAGTCAGGTGCTTATTTTATTTGTGTAGTAAGTGAAGTCCTAGGTTCTGAGTGCTACCATTACACAAGGTCATCGTTGGGGAAATAAAAAAATTTTACCCATTAGGACTCGCTTCGCTACACATATATGATACATACATATATACATATATTGATTTGTTTTTAAACTGGGGATAGGCTACACGACAAAAGGTTAATTTTGAGAAATTGTTTGCCCTGTATATATTATAGTAAATTCAGACTCACATATAATACATACATGTATACATATATTTATTTGTTTTTAAACTGGGGATAGGCTACACGACAAAGGATAAATTTTGAGAAATTGTTTGCCCTGTATATATTATAGTAAATTCAGACTCACATATGATACATACATATATACATATATTTCTTTGTTTTCAAACTTGGGATAGGCTACACGACAAAGGATTAATTTTGAGAAATTGTTTGCCCTGTATATATTATAGTAAATTCAGACTCACATATGATACATACATATAAACATATATTTATTAGTTTTTAAACTGGCGATAGGCTACACGATAAAGGATTAATTTTGAGAAAATTTTAGAAAAATTGAGATTACTTGAGGATGACTGGCGCAGATTAGTGAAAAAATTTCATAAATTTGTGGAAAAATAGAAAAGCTTAGTCATAATATTCCGTTATTAATATAAACAAACATGTAATATTCTATACGGACTATGGTTGTATCATGTACTTTTTTGTATTCCTACTATTGGGCGTAATTACAACAAAATTTCAAAGCTCCGAAGTGCGCAGTTGAATTTATCCACACTTTTACTAGCGCAGAAATACTGCACTTTATGTAGTGTGATTCGACGACATTGTCAAAAGATAAGAACTGGGTCAATGTAGCAATTAATTTAAAATCAATATGAAAATTTATATTTCAAATCAATTTTAATCATATTTAAAATATAAGAGACATAACGTAATTTTTTAGTTTGTTTTTCGACATTCTAATCGGTGAATTTGCTACTAAGTACTAATAATAAAATCATCCCTGGTAGGAGCTATAAACACGTAATACGAAAAGTGATATTATAATGTGGTTGTTCTATACAAAATTTTAAAATCAAATATAGCAATATTTTGAAAACTAAGGTTCTGGAACTCGCTTGTTCTATAAACCATTTGGATACCAGCACAGTGGAAGCGGTCAGCCATTCGACTATTGCCAAACCACTGAACCTGTTTATTTAATGTAACGTATGAATATTAGTGTTGAATTCGCGCATTGGCGCGTAACATTATCTATTGTACAACTGGCTTATCATTTGCAAAACAAACAGCACATTTATTTGCGCTTCCACTAGGCAAACATTACCCGTATGGTGCGTAACAAAATAGATCTATGGCGTAGGTTAGCCGCCGCTTTTGCCAAGCGACTCGACGACAACATCCGAGACTAAAATTTTGAGCTATCTCTAATTCTTCGAGCAGTATAAACAAAATATGTTTACTTGGTGTTAGGTGGGGTTGACTGGTTAACGTTGCGCTGCTGACTTGTTTGACAGATACACATGAACTATGCGCAGTCAGACAAAATCCGACAACAAGGGGCTCATGTAGCGTAATTTTGCAAAAATTTCCTATTTTGTTTATTTTATTCCGATTTTATACCAGCCGTTAACATGGTCTGGCTTCGGAGGCGTAGTTTATATGCTAGCCTCATACCAAAATGTGAATCAATAATGCTTGATCGTTTCACTGCAATTGAGTGAAAGAAGAATTTGAAAGAAAAAGAAAAAAGAAAATCAAGAAGCCTCTTGCTCCCGTAGGCGAACCCTGGGAGCAGCTGGAACTCGCATTACTCGGACGCGTCCTATGCACGTTGTTAGTTTTGTCGCGCATGCTGTAGTACTTCACGCATCACTGTATGATTTTAAACTTTGAATGTTGTATGAACCGCGGTTAATGAGGGAATAGGGAGCTGCAAGTTTTATCGATCGGTCAGCACTTTTCAAATGAAAGATTCGTGAAAAACCTCCCGGTTACGACACAGCCCTAAGTAGGTTACTCTGATTAAATTTATTAAATCATCTTAAACCAGCATTTCCGATGTAACTACGCGTGACTCAAGTCTATATATGGACATATGTATACATATATCCTATAAAATTAAATTCTAAACTAAACATAAAGACCTAAACAAATCATGAGAACCAAAGAAGCAAGCGAAGGAAAGGTATGTCTTTTCGCCATCAACGTCCCATAAACTCAAGTAGATTTCATTCCTAGAATTTTGTTCTTCTTTTCCTTTCCCAAATTTACTTAACTCACCATAGGAACAACAACGTTTATTCAACCCGAGAACTTCATGATGCCCGTAGGGCACGCATCCTTTGTTCTACTTCTCATTACTGTCCGTCCTCAAAAGCGACAGGAGCGCCGATCATTCTATTAAACTACAAATTTTGAAACAGTCCTACGAGCCACAAATCAGAAAGTAACACTACTTTTCATAAGCTCCGTTCCTGCTCAGAAAAAAAAATCGTAACCGAAGTCATCTCAGGGCAAATTCTTCTTACGTTACTCAACTCAATCATCATGTAAAGTTATGGATCTATTACATCCGGAGAAGCTTATTTTGTAATCGACCTAAGACCACCGGGAACCAGATAGAATTCGGATATTATAGCTTATGATCACCTAAATTGAAACTCGACCCTATCACCTAAATTCGAGATGACACTATGTGTACCAAATCGGGGTAATGATGGCTTGCCCAACGACAGACGTAAAGTCAACACAAAAGGGCTGGGTCACTAGCTACAATCACTATTAAAGTTGGCTGTGGCGGTATGCCATTGTATATATTACGTTGCGCATGTCTGATTTACCGTTATGGAAACAAAATCTCAATCACTAACACTCGCACCTCCTACTAAATGTATTGCCGATCACCAAGGTAAAGTCGACACCACAGTAGAGTAACTATCCACGTGAAAACTAAACACAATGATGAAGCAACAGTGTCGGTCTGTAAAACCTACCGAAGTCCGTTCCGTCGAAGTCAGACTGATTCGCTTATTCGAGACGTTACCTCCAACTTCGAAAAATTTCACCTATATTTTCTGTAGAAATTTTACTGTTTTCCAATAAGAGACGAATTTGAAGCCTCGAGCCACTCTGAAGCTTTTGATCTCTCCACCAATCACAAATTTAACGTTATCGGCCCGACCGTACAGCGGTGGCGGCCAGACCCAATGAAATCTCCACCTCCACATTTACTCCAAATTTGCAACATTTTCTTCGAATCCTTTTTGTTACTAGTTCAATAATCCTTTTATTTACGTCTGGCGCTCAGACGATCCTAATATAAAATAACTATGAAAGCAGATGATTCCCACAAGAATCATGAAGGATTTATAAAATATTAAATATTAAGCAAATGTCGAAGACTACTATCCCACGAATGCACTTTAATATTTTGAAGCGGATTGAATCTCGACCTCTTTTAATAATTGGATCTTCCATATTTATCGCGCTCGGTCGTGCAGACATTACATGTTAATATGTATTTCTGGCGATGTCGCCTTCCGTTTTAAGCCGGCCGGCATGCAGCTCAGCGATTATAATTCAGTCCGCATTCATCGGCATGAACCCTATACATTCCATACGCCAACGTGATGACATTGCACTTTTGTGTTTCTGTCCAGGAATGTTTTATTTCTCGTCTACGCCAAGGCACTATCTTTCATGCGTCCCGAAGGGGGACGAACACAAGACGGGGACCAAACCAAGACCGGAAACAGGGCACCATCTTGGTAGAACTCTCCGAGATGACACCCCTGTCCGGAACCTTCGGAACCGCTACTAGGCACCAAACCTACTCCTGTCCCTTTCACGTCTACATATACATGTATATACGTGCGTTCCTAAACTGTCAGAAAACTTACAAATTTTAGCTCGCGCGTGTTTTTATTTCATGTACAGATGTGTTTTAGTTATTGTTATATATGTCTGGTTAACATGTATACTGTATCTAAATATTAACTAATATTGTTATTATTTATAATTATTAGAACTTTTCTCTCTAACTGAGACTATGGCAGATGGTCCGATAGGAAGAGAAAGTAGAAAGACTATAATTAGGACAATGCGCACACATCTTATTGTAAATGATGCATAATATTTTAGTTTCCTGTAAGAGGCTATTAGAAATTATTGTCTCTAACAGCTACTTTCGTATGTCTCTTATCATATGTACTTGATCACGATTTGTGATACATGAACAAATATATGATGTTCATCTTTGTTATTTACTGATCAGCTGCACTCGGCACCCGTTTCTTGGTCGCGAGCATTTGTGCACAATCACCTCACCGAGCAAGCTCGCCAGTGAGTGCAACAAACGCACTACTATAATTAGCAGCAGCAACACTAAGTAGCATGCTTGCAGAGATCCTGTACGAAACTAGCACATTTCGCACGCCTAATCGCGTTCGTACATCACCGACTCTATTCACGTTCGCCAAATCGCAATTACCGATGCCAAAACAGTGAATGCTATTTCAGTTTTTACAAAATAACGATGATGTACGCAGAAATTGACTCAAATTCGGCCCGTTTTAATCCGAAGAAATACATAGTTTTTTGGTTTCGATACATCAGTTTGAACCATTCTCGTGGCCATATAAATTAGTGTTGTTTTAGTTACCGCATAATGTACGCGGTGAGGATGCGAGTGATAAATCGCGCTCACCTGTGGGAAAAATAAATCAACATTAAGTTACAGATATAATTCGTTACAAATTAAACGTCATACCATTGCTAGCAAAGCGTTGAGAAGAACCTTAGTCTAAGAAACCAGCGTTGATTGCGCGCTGCGTCCGCAAACATATTGTGTGATTTCAACAAACGTCATGTTGCATTAGTATAATCCCAGTGCCCGCAAAGCAGTACTAGCTAACTACAGCAACGCATCACAGACATTACGAGCAACAGCATACTAGCAAAACTTTTATCTCGACACTTAATTTAGATTATTCAGTGACCTCGTTACTAGACATAGTTTGAACTTCAAGAACTTAATCTTCGCCAGACCTCACCCGACCAGCGCATATATACACCCGACTCGCAGGCCCTCTAACCCAACTGTCGTCTTTAGAACGCGCAGACGCTGCACATATATACACCCCCTAGTATATTATTTCAGCCCTGCTGAAAAGGCTAAATATATAGTTCACCTTCTTACATTCATAGTTTATTCGCACATATTGTGACATTGAGAAAAATGCGTAGCTGATAAAATTATGTTACATAGTTACATTGAAGCGTGCCCCATGCTTATCGACTTGTTCTTGTGAATAAAATATAAATATAAAGCTTCGGCAATATTCCTGTACATTGTGTAGTTATATTTTATATGCATATATAATCATATAATACGTAGGTTATGTGAAATATATATAATTGGTATGTATTTTATAACAAATATATATTCTCCAATTAATAACTTTCTCAAATATCGCAGCACAAATATGGAATGAAAAGACGCTCTTTTACGCGTTGTTTGAAATATATTTTGTGCAATTCAAACAATTATAGCATATACGTTACACGTCTTAATTTTACAAAATGCACTATTCCACAGCAATGTTGCACAAGACAAGAATTGACATGTCCTGCCAGCCCAAATCAATGTTTGTCGGTCTGGGCAAAGGGTACTTAATTATTTGTGTATTTGAAACCAGAAGCTAGTATTCAACAGTTGATGTACCATGGATCGTTATATAAATATATGTAATTCATTACTTTGTGCATAAATATGCATAACAATAAAGTAAGAAGCTAGGTTAAATGAAAGGAAGTTTAAAAGACATATTAAAATTTATTGCTTTGGATAGTTTGGGGCTCCTGATTTCAAATCAGGGCCTTAGTTTATCTTCCTGCCAAAATTTTCAGCGAATCGAAAACGAGAAACCAAACTGCTGTTTACATTTAGAGTTTTTCTACGCCATGAAAATGCCTAGATTGGTATGCCGAAATATGCCCCTAACCGTGACATATACGAAGCATATAATACACATATGTAACATGTATTATATTTGTACCAGATAAAAATTAATTCGCATACAATAACCATGTGACTCCGAATTAATAGACACACTATTACAAATATTTACCAAAGGTAACATTTACCTCAGGGATCATACCAACTCTCTATCTAGCGCATTTGTCAAAGTTGAATACTATAAAATTTTGTTGCTGTAACCCTAGCCTAATCATAAGCTTAGCCTGGTCTCACAATTCAACATCAATCTTTCATCATCTGGTAATGATGTAAAGCTTGTCCAAGGTGTAGGGAAACTTGATATGATTCCAATTCGGTTACCAAAGAAATAGAAACTATATTAAAATAAATCTAAAGCATGTTCAGTGTATCATCTACTGTATATCGACTGCGTTCGCGTTTAGTTTTGTTACTGAATGCTCTGCGATAACTACCTTAGCATAAAATATTCCCTGATAAGATTGTATCGATTTTCGGCTTGGTGTGTAACAGATAGCAGCGTTCGAGAAGGCGTGCAAGCAACATCGAATGCGTGTACAGTAGCCATACTATGCATAACAATATTGTGTTAAAAAGGTGATATAAACATTTAAAGAGGTCCCATTCGGACACTTTGTGTCCCTATATTTCTTATCCATTAGTTTAACAAATAAGTTTACGTACGTACAATAAGTACCCGTACATAAATACGTACATACACCTATGCAAGAGTACCATTGACGTCGTGTGAGCAGTGACGGAGCCAGAATTTAGTATGAGAAGGTGGGGTATCCTGGCGTGCAGCATCATCCCCCATAACAAACAAAACGCTGCACCGCCCAAACGTGGCGTCGCAACCTGCACTCTGGGCAAGGCGCCGAGCACCCTATCCGAGGCGCCGTACGTTACTTTCAGACATGTGAAATTTTAACATTAGGTTTTGAGGCGAAGTGGGTAACAATTACTATGCGTGAGGCCTGCAAAAAAATTTTGTTACTGCCCTGGTCTACGCCTCCGCCGAGACCATCTAACGACTCAACCGAGGGCCTTGCACGTCTGGCTTATTCCGGGGGGGGGGGGGTCCGACCCAAAGATCCGCCTTTGATTTGGAGGGAATATGGTCTTGACGAAGGCGGGGTAAAATTTTGAAATATTTAGGAACTCCTAATTTTCTGCAATTTTGATAAATATTTTCCTAATTATTGTTAAAGAGTGGCTTCGGCGCAAAGCTCTCCGAGAAAATTTTTGCTCTATAAGGCGTTGTATCCTAAGTCCTGTTAATAGCTACTCGAGGCTCCCTTACAACATTTTGGGCCCTTATCGGGCTCCGGGCCCCCTATAGGAGGGGTAAGGGAGTGAAAAAGACGGCCCTAACCAAAACCTTCATGTAAATGTTGCTACTGGAGGCCCCTTACAACATTCATCGTCTCTATCGGGTTCCCAGACCCCCTAAGGGAAGGTTAGGGAGAGTGCAAAAAACAACCCTAACCAACACTACATGTAAATATTGCTGCACGAGGCGCCCTTACAACATTTGGGGCCTTTATCGGCGTCCGAGCCAACCCCTCCAGCGGAAGGTTAGGGACAGTCCAAAGGACAACCCTAACCAAATCTACATGTAAATGTTGCTGCTAGAGGTGCCCTTACAATATTCGGGGCCCCTATCAAGGTCCGAGGTACCTAGTTGAAAGGTAAGCAGAGTTCAAAAGACGGCACAAATTAAAGCAACATGTAAACGTTGCTACTCGAGGTCCCTGTACAACATTCGCGGCCCCTATCGGCGTCCGAGCCACCCTTTCCAGGGGAAGAGTAGGGGGAGCGCAAAGGACGGTCTAGCCAAAACTACATGAAAATGTTGCTACTCAAGGCCACATTATAACATTCGGGGCGCTATCGAGACCATACGCCCCCCAGGCGGAGGGCATAAGGAGCGCAAAGGATGGTCCTAAACTGTTACAATTGGGTGCTTTTTCATGATACGTTAAGCAACTGATATATCGAATTTTGCTGAGCTGGTTACGTCCCGAAATCTTACACTCGCAGGTAGCGAGTAATCCGCTGGTTTTAAATGAGTGTGGAAAAGGGTATGTTCCTTGCCCGTGATTGGCTGAAGAAATTGTTACAAAAATAGAATGGTGTTCATACGTTAAACTTTATTAAAAAATGCAATAAGAAGCCCGCGACTACCAGCTTATTGACGGTGGATAACTTCTAATTTTAAAGAATATACGGGGACGCAATTTTTTGTGCAAGCACTTCTGTGAGAAGCAACTACGTCAGACCGTGGTTTCTTAAGAGCAATGCTTAATGTGTTTTTATGGAGCATTTAACATAACTTGAGTTCGCTTTGTCTCTAGTTTCTCCCACAGTGAACCGTGACTGTATGGGACATTGGCACAATCAAGGCTGGCGATCAGTTTTGTACAGAGATTACAGAGTGCTCTATATAATGTCCACATAGTTAAGCGAAACCATGTGGAACAAATTTACCTGTCTCGCCTGACTGTTATAAAAAGTTATTATACGAAATATATTGTAATTTTTATATTATATAATATATTTATAAATATATTAATGACAATTTAAATTTTGGCAGCTGTCCAACGCGGCAAATTCAAATTTTGGCAGCTGCTCAGTGCGGGAATTTCAAATTTTGGCGGCTGTCCAACGCGGTAAACTTAAATTTTGGCAATTCTCCTGCGCGGCAAATTCAAATTTTAGCAAAATAAAAAAATTTGGCGGCTATCCAGTGGGAAAAATTCAAATTTTGGCAGCTGTCCATCGAGGTGACTTCAAATTTTGGTAACTGCACAGCGCGGAATTTCCAATTTTGGCAGCTGTCCAACGAGGTGAATCCAAATTTTGGCAGCTTTCCGACGCAAAAAATTCTAATTTTGGTAGCTACCCAGCGCAGACAATTATAAAGTTGGCAGCCTTCCAAACACGGTAAATTTAAATTTTGGCATTTCTTTACCGCGGGAAATTAAAATTTTAGCACAACACATAATTTGGCGGCTGTCCAGGGGAAAATTCAAATTTTGGCAGCTTTCCAGCGAGGTAAATTCTAATTTTATCAGCTGTCCAGTGCGATAATTTCAAAAGTTGCAGCTGTCAACGTAGAAAATTCAAATTTTGGTAGTTATCCAGCGCGGAAAATTCAAATTTTGGCAGCTGTCCAACGCGGTTTATTCTATTTTAGTAGCTGTCCAGCGCGGAAATTTCAAATTTTAGCGAAATGCAAAGTTTGGCGGCTGTCCAGCGGAGGAAATTCAAATTTTGGCAGCTGTCCAGCGCGGGAATTTCAAATTTTGGCAGCTGTCCAACGCGATAAATTTAAATTTTGGCAGTTATCGAGCACGGCAAATTTAAATTTTGGCAGCAATCTAGTGCAGTTCATTTCTATTTTAGTAGCTATCCAGCGCGGGAAATTCAAATTTTAGCGAAATACAAATTTTGGCGACTGTCCAGCGGGGGAAATTTACATTTTGGCAGCTATGCAACGAGGTATTTTCAAATTTTGGCAGCTGGCCAACGCGGCAAGTTCAGGTTTTGGCAACAGTCTAACGCGGTTAGTTTATATTTTAGGAGCTATCCAGAGGGAGAAATTCAAATTTTAGCAAAATACAAAATATGGCAGCTGTCCAACCTGGAAATTCAAAATTTGGAGGAAGCGCAAGCATAACGTTATACCTAATGCACTGTGAAATCATATACAGTGAGCTCGGACTATACAGAACAGGTTTCTGAGTCCGAGCTCACTCGTCTGCAAAACCTGACAGTGTCACTAAGCTGCTAATCATGTCTTCATAGTTGGCTTTCACTGTTGTAGAACAATGTGACAGTGAAGCCTTACTATTGGACAAAACTAAGTCAGCCTGCACTCAATTTAATGTAAATGCCCCATTATTATAATCACATTTAATAAGGTTATGGGTCTGCGTTGACAATGACACTCACGGGCTAAATTACAGCTCCTATTATGCTGGCCAGTTCGTAGAGGTGAAAGTTTGTGCTCGGTTCTAGAGCCAAGCTGAACAGTGCTCAGATTCTGTTATACGGTATGTTTATGGTTGTGGCCGTCTGTGCAGCAGAAGAGCCGCTATAGGGGGTTAAAAGTTACAGACAGTGGGGACACTATAACTTGAACGCCGCATAATTTAAAAGTGGCATATACGGCAAATATGAAAGGAAGCTTAACAATGGAAGAAGAAATATAGAAAAAACTACAGCTTACGAAAACAGCCAAAGTTAGTGTAGCGTACCCTGGTACCCTGCGGATAAGCCGATACCCGGAGTCTCGGTATACCAAGCCTAAGCTTAAGCTAATATATAAGACATACACTAAGTCTAAGTAGCCGAACCCATAGCTCTGCGCTGTATTACATAATGTCCCTCAGGCCTACCTGGGCTAACCATATTATGCGGGATTCACGTTATAATGTCCCCACCACTTGGAACTTATGTACCCCACACAGTGGCAGGCACACCCTAGACTACAGGGTGTCTTAGACACCCTTGTGTTTTTTGAATAAAGTTCCAAATAAATTTCAAACAAAGCTAGCTAATAGTTTGGCTTATTTCAGACGGTGTCAATGAACCGTCGTTGCTTTTTCGTTTTGCTGAGGGTTTCCGCCACCCCGTGAGGTCATTTTACATAGGGCCTACAGGATACCCTAGAAACACCGCATTGGCAAGCATAAAACACCGAAATACTACATTGCCAAAATGAGGTATCTAGGGGCGTGCCCGACACCCTCATATTTTGTTATATGGTATGTGTGTCACTGTCACCGTCTTTGCGGTATAGTCTAAACTACAGGGGGACAAAAGTTTCAACTGTTGAAGACATTATAACGTGAATCCCGCATTAAAGTTCCAATAATAACCTATCTTTATTGTTGAAACAATAGACCAACTTTTTATAGCAATCACATTAATATTTATGAACACAAACACGATATTAATTTATAAATGCTATTGTCGTTACAATAGCTACCAAATTTTTTATCGTTAATGCTAGCATTATATTGCAGTTACATATATCCGTAGCTGCTACTGTTGCTAACGTGCTAGAGAAAACTATCATCGCTGCATTTATGTTAGATTCTATTGTCGCTAGAATGGCATTGAGCAAGCTATTGATGTTGAAACAACAATATAATTTCCTTGTTGGGTGCACTAAAAGCAAACGTTATTGCAACATGAATATTTATGCGCAGCGCTATTGTTGGAACCAAAAATAGAAATTCATTACACTCTGCGATAATAGAACTAAAATATAGCGTTTTTGCTATAGCTTACGGTGTCGAACGACGCATTAAATGCAAATAACATACGTAACATTATAAAGAATATCCCTATTTCGAACCACTACCAACAGCCAAAGTTAGCGTAAGCAGCGGCTGTTTCCTTAATTTTAGCCTGTTTTCTCCTTAATATGTCGGCTAAGTTCTCTTTGAATCTCAAGTGTTTCGGTCTCACTGAAAATGCCGTGAACTTCGGTATCGAAAAGTAATTGGGGCGTCTCCTCGAAATATCAACCGTTATACGGTTACGGGCTCTCGAACAAACCCGACCGCCGTCGCCTCCGATTACTACGAAACGATTGTTTTCACAAGATTGTTGTTTTCTGCTTTTTGCACAGCTGCTATTTGGTGTGCAGGTCGGTTGCTTCTAATTAGCATCGGTGAAGCTAGTACTTTTAGTTTAAGTTACTCAATTCCCAAGTTTTAAAGTTTCGCCGTTCACTTCTTAGTGAACAGTGGATAGTCTCCTATTCCCGGACGATCGTAACTTTGATGTTTCCACAATATATAGATGGCTGGTCGAGTTCGGAATGGTTTGCCTAATTTTCCGGTAAAGATTTAACACCCCATTTTATATTCCCAGCAACCTTGGTCTATTCTCAGTTTCCTCAGTTGATGCTCCTACCAAACCGAAACCTAAACCATCATGCATAACTCACCCTAAAGTATGCTAGCAAAGATCCAAATAGCGATATACATACCAAAAAATTGAACATGCAATTGCAATGAATAACAAGCATACGGATATTAATAAGCAGAATGAGCAACGAGTTTTGATAAGCGAAATTACAATTAGTGAAACGACATCATGAACTCTACAATGGCACCATGCGACATCTACTCCACTGTAAAATTGCCACAAGCCCTATTTTTATGCTGAAGTGCTACTATAAAAGTCTTCCCATCGTTGTACTAATTAAGGTCTACGCCTATCCAGTCGTTTCTAAGAAATTTTATTACGAAAATCTCGCAGAAACTCACTAACAAACCGGAACTGTCCTGTTACACATGCAGAGTTTAACCATGTGAGAGTTTTTTCTCCAGTAGCCGTTTGGCACTATCAAAGATATAATGTGCAGGACACCTTTTAATTTTAAAGCTTTTGTAAGTCTCACGATTTTGTAATACAGAACCACACCTTTGCATCCACGCACACCTTTGATCTCAGGTTTATATGTCCTGACAAAATCCGTTTTAATCGTAGCATATTTTGCAACTGGCTCTCTCGAATCGGCGCAAACTCTATTTCAAAAATGGTCATATTCATGTTAGTTTTACGATACTCTGTGGAATACTCATTGGCATTGGAAGCACGGAAAGCGGCTGTGCGATTGTTGCTTAGTGGTTGAACCCTTGGCTGCCTATATCTTATATAAATACTGTTATTTTATTTTTGTAAAAAATTACTTGGGTTTTAGCTAAAAGATTGTTTACAACCTCTTTTTGGAATACTTATTACAACTTTACTATTTCGCCTTTCACTAAACTGCTAGCGACCACACATCGGGACCTACCAGTCTTTTCACGCTTTTTACTTTTTGATTCGCGGAGTACTGTATGCTGCCTTTGCAGCGTTTTATACGTTTTCGTCTTCTCTTCCCAATATTATTGGTTCAGCGCTTGTTTGATTGAGTGCAGTTTCATATTGTAGGTCGTTATTACACTTCATCCATGTCTTCTGTAACCGTCAGCATGATAATCTGCGCGATAGCAATGCCCGTGATCCCGGCGGTCCCGATACCAACATGACCGATGGCAATTCTACATCAAATCAACAATATCAAGGTTTTCTTAATACAACAGCTGAACATTGTTATAATGACGGATTCGTTACAGTCAACAATCGGCGGAAAAATCGCGAAATCTACAACATGACAATCGATGCCCCCAACTCATCAATCAATCGGAGAATAATTACGAAACTACATTGCCATCTCAGGCGCAACCAGCTATGCACCATGCCCCACAACAATCGAATCCACATCACCGCGCACGATTTCAACAGCAGGTTCTCACCATCGCATCCGGATCCCCTTCGTCCGATGTTGTCAACAAACCTGCTCGTCGTGGCCAATTGCTCGTTCTTCGTTTCCGATCCGACTTCACAGAGGGCGATATTGTCAACCTCGTGTCATCTAAACGAATCACCCCGATTCATGTGTTCAAACTCCTAACTCCAGGTATAGATGCGGCTTTTCACATGGTCGTCGGGCGCGCTATATTTCCCTCCGTTAGCCTACGGACATTTGGGCGTGCTGGTGCTGAATATCGCCGGTTTATTCTCGACAATGCTGCAAGATGTCGTCTCAATTTCCCTCGTTTCTGTCGTTTGTCCACCGATACGGAGCAACAACGTCATCATAACGTGGTGGCCACTAAGGATATTCGCCGTAACGTCGATATTGCGGCTGTTTAACTCGGAGGCAATTTCAGCGGCATTGGTTCAGTTCGGGCATTCTGGAACTCCATCGTCGACCTCTACCAATTCAGAAGACCATACCGGAAGACCACCGATAATTCTCCGACTGAGAACTACCACAGCCACCGAACCAGCTGTGCTGTGCCGAAAAACAGCAGTAACTGACTAGCCGCAGGCACAGTTATAGAAAGATAATCTCCGCCCACCGCAGCACTTGGTTTGCTCAATGCTCGCTTGTTGTCAAAGAAGTCAGCACTTATTCGTCACACCATTTCCGCACACAATCTCCATGTGCTTGCTCTTACCGAGACTTGGATGCGACGTGATGGCTCCGCAGCCCTTCAGGAATGCCCACCATCCAATTTCTGCAGTTCAGCTAAACCTCGAACGATCGGTCGCGTACTTGGACTTGCTGTAATTTTTCGCATAACACTGAATTACAAAACCGCAGTGACACTTCTGAGCCATCTATTGACAGCTGCGAATTTATATGCGGAAACATTACCGCGAGCGGAAGAGCAATCACCATACTCGTTGTTTATCGCCCTCCTCAACTACGCATCGCCGCTTTCTACGATGACTTCTCTGAACTAGTGACATTAATCGTGACTTCCTGGTATTACATTCTGATTATGGGGATTTTAAAATTCCCATTACGAGCGCCACCTTCAATAACCTTCTCCAATCGATTGGATTGCGCCAACATGTTAACGATGCTACACATAACTGTGGAAATACATTTGATCTTGTTCTATCTCTCAACACCAGCAACCTTGTGTCAAGCGTCATTGTCTCAGAATGTGCCGTGACTGATCATAGCTTAATAATTACTAATACTAATTGCCGTATCAATACTAAGTTCTTAACCTAGACAATCAAATACAGATGCTGGAAGTCACGGAACGTTAATAGCTTCAAACAATCATTGTTATCGATTGTGCTGCCACCAAATTGTTCTTTTGATGCCCGTTTGGATCATTTCTAGAAAATCTAATTCATCATTTCTAATACAAAATCGAATTTCTCTCATCATCGATAATCTACTGCGTCTTAGAGTCAAGACAATCAGCGATCGACATGAGTCTCCATGGTTTGGCTCTGAATGCCAAACAATGAAAGCAACATTGAGACGTTAAGAACGGTACTTACGACGTCACCCAACGACTACCAATACGGAAGCCTACATAAATCAAAAGCGTGCATACCGAAACCAAACATTTTCTGGAAACACAACTCAATGAGACGTCGAACAGCAACAAATGGAAAGTCATAAATTCCTTACTCAATCGGAAATATCAGACACCTTTAGCTTTCAAACGTGCCGATGACTTTGCCACTCATTTTGAGCAAAATATTGAAGCACTACAATCCGACTTCCAACAACAAACGATGTTTTCGTCACGAATCTCCAACAACGCTGTTTCCGAACAGGAAGTCCGAAGGGTTATACAGCAACAAATGGAAAGTCATAAATTCCTTACTCAATCGGAAATATCAGACACCTTTAGCTTTCGAACGTGCCGATGACTTTGCCACTCATGTTGAGCAAAATATTGAAGCACTACAATCCGACTTCCAACAACAAACGACGTTTTCGTCACGAATCTCCAACAACGCTGTTTCCGAACAGGAAGTCCGAAGGGTTATACTAAGTACTAATAATAAATGTCGTGCTCTGGATGTACTTTGTCCTAAAATAATTAAACAATTTATTGACGATCTTCTAAATCCAGTTACATCATTGATCAGTGAATCTATCACCACTGGGATAATGCCTTCCTGGGAAAACATGGCCATTGTGCAACCCCGTTTTAAAAAATCAATCGCTAACAGTCTGGAAATGGACAACTATAACCCAGTTTCTAATCTTTCCTACGTCTCTAACCTGATCGAACGGACAGTTCTGAAACAACTGAATCATCATCTGGAAACACATAACTTAATTCCAACAGATCAAAGTGCATATCACAAAGGACATTATACTAAGACAGCCCTCATCAAAATATGCAATGATATCCAAAGTGCGTTCAGTCGACAGAAGATCATTATCCTGGTTAGTTTGGATATGTCAGCAGCCTTTGACACTATCACGCACTCAACTATTTTGAAGAGACTGTACCGCATCAGAATGACGTCAAACTCCATGAACTGGTTTATATTATACCTGACTAACCGCCATCAATGCGTCCAAATCGGGGACATCTTTTCCAAATCGACTTTTCTAGCTAGCGGCGTTCACCAAGAAGTGTTTTCGAACTGATTTTGTTTAACATCTCGATCGCGCCGCTTCTGGACATTATCAATAGTGCAGGGTTTCGAGTACAAAGCTACGCCGATGCAAAGCTTTGATCCAGTTGACGTTGGCGATATTGTGTACTCATTGCAAGCACTGTTGATACATACAAAACAGTTGTCGCGCAGTAATAACTTAAAAATTAATGAGTCAAAGACTCGGCTAATCTACTTTAGACGCAGGCATTTCAATGGTCCGTCAATTCAACTCTCTGACGCAGTAATTAATCCTTCAACGAATGTAAAAATTCTTGGTGTCATACTTGATAGTACTCAAAAATTTGACAATCATTTTCGAGATGTATCTGGCTCTTGTATTTGCGTCTACGCGAAATAGGCAGGATACGCAATCGACTCGACACAGCGACTTCAAAGAGTATACTTCGAGCATTCATCATGTCAAGGATCGATTATTGTAACGCGCTGCTCCACAGCATGCCCGCTATACGTCTCCAGCCTCTTCACCACATCCTGCATGGCGCTGCTAGATTGTAACCGGCACACGTCGACGCGATCATATCTCCCCCGTCCTGCAGCAACTGCATTGGCTGTCACTGGACCAACGAATCAAATACAAGATCGTTCTGATCGTCCGCAACGCAACAGCAGACAACGCTCCTACATCACTGACCGAGATGCTCCGATTTTCAACAACATCAAGATGGGCTGATAAACGGATATTGCGAATTTATATGCCTCGAAACCAAACATTTGCGTTTGTTGGACCATCCGCATGAAACAATCTGCCATCTGAACTTCGAAGTCGATCTCCGAGCGCTGCCGAATATAAGTCTAAGTTGAAAAGTTTCTTATTTCCTAGAAACTGACTATTATACTCGTTATTATTTTTATTATGGTATCTTGGCGCTTTTGCAACGCCTTGTGAGAAGAGAGCGCGATATAAATATTATTATTACATTATTATTATTATTAGTATCCAAAATTCAACAACTCTTTGGTCTCTCATCAGGTAAATTTGACAGTGGGCTAGTGGCGACGTTTTGGTATCTTATCAGCAAAATTTATCGCTGTCGGAGGGCGTGCGTTTAGTTTTTATTTTTTTTGTAATTACTGACACGTGGCAGTTTTCGTAGATAAAAATGTGTAGTTGAATAAGGTATAGTTTCTTTTTTTGGTTGTTTAAAATTTTCGGCGCCTGACAATGCTCGGGCTGTGTTTGCTCTGGCTCTATCGCTTAGGTGCTTTATCCGACTCGTAATGCTCTTTTTTGAGAATTTATTTGGAGAAAATCATGAGCAAAATTTTTAGTGATATTGCGAAAATGCGCCGGCTTAAAGCAATTGGTTGTCAGTTGCCTTATATCATTGTGTACCATACGCTTGCTGATTTGAATCCCTGATGTTCGTTTATTTGTATATGTGTGTTACTTAAGGGTCGTTAAAGAGACCGCGCCATCGTTCAATCGTTCAAATATCAAATTGCTATAGATCAATCGTACAAATGGTAGGCTACTATAGACCGTCGTACAAAATTCAATCGTCGAGCATAAGTCACCTATGAATCTCCATGCTACCTTTAGACTTCTTTCAGCTTGCGATTAGCCTTAATGATTGCTTGAATTCAGTTTAGGAGCGTAAACCGGGGTCACCATAGTAAAAGCGATGAACACGAACAAATCACGATTTTCCCTTGTGTACGCGTGCACGGAGAATATCACAATGTTCAGAAGTTGTTTTCAACCCTTCTCGCGAAATAATAAATCTGTACGTTGCTAAGTGTTTAAGTGCTGGATAGAGAAAATTAAACCCCTCCCGGACACAACTGGCTGTCGTCATGTAAGCCATACAAATTAAATTTGCTACATCCGGATTTTTAATAGAGCGCAAAATTCCAGTTTCAACGCCACTGCTACGATTGACGGTCCCCCAGTCAACGCCGTCAGAATAGTATCGAAATGCATAAGTCACATTGACAACTGATAACATCAAGCTACATACCTCGTACATGGGACCCGGGTATAGGCATGACACTTTGTTATGAGGCTGAGTTGTACATGAGTTAATGGAAATGGTGCAATGTGCACAATCAGTGGGTAGTTTGCGGAACCCATCCGACGTTTTTAACAATGATGCTAACTCATTTTTCCATGAATTAGATTTAAGGGTATGATGTGCACAACTGTTCAGCTGCGTTTCCAGCGTCAGTTTATATCGAGATTTCCTTCAATGTATATAATGCCACATAAATAATTATTATGAAATGTTTTTCAACCACAGGAAGTAAATATCAGCGACTGCAAAAAATGCTAAAACGAAATGAATATAAAGTGTTCATTACCCTTAAGTTTACTCTATATTCCACAATATTTGTATATCATAAAATCGGTTTTATATAGACGGTCATACAGGGCGAGATTCCCTAATATGAAGATGCGATCACACGTTCAGACTTTTCCTATAAATTTGATCAAAGTTTAAGCAATTGGCGGAAAGACGGGAAAGGCGCCCTCACTGAAGATCCAGCTCGTCTGCTGGCGTCATTTCAATATCGAATATCTGCGGTACTATAATATCTGAATTATTATGAGAATTACTAATATTGAACTTTTAACACCTGAACGCAATTGGGATAAAACCAGCGCACAAATAATTTGAACGCAAAACAAATAATTTCAAATGAAGTACGTTTGTAGAACGGAGAAGTTTGCAATGAAAAGTATGCCAGTCATCTATTTATGACGTGCTGTACTAGCATCCTTGTTTCTTGGCTCAATTGCTAGTCCTGTAAGTCTTCCATGCATGATTTGGTTGGCCCGGAATCTTGGTCCGGTGATGTGTTTCAAATGTAATAACATGAAATGGAATAAAGAATATGTGTAAAATATACATTAAAATGTATTCAAGTTAAAATATTTATTTTCCCCACAAGCTGCTTTGACATATATCTACAGAAGAAAAGTCTTAGTTACGTCATCCAACACGAATTACTTTTAGACATTTAGCTTGTTCCGTACCGATATAAACTTGAACATATATGATGGCAGCGATCAAACATTTATAACTACATTGATTATATCAACTCGGCATCCAAAGTGCAATAGCGCACAAATAAACCTAAGCTGGGTTGCCTACCATCTTCTTTTGGTGTAATGTACAAAATATTGCTAGAGAACAAACCAATGATTGCAACTGCAAAACGTAATTTACTGAACGTTTTGGACTGCCGAAATTATCAACATTTATTATTTCTACCCGTATTTTCCGAGTTTCCTACTGTTTTTATATGTTTTTACATAAATGCTTTAAACATAGACAAACCGCAGCCAATGTCACTTGTAGACGAATTAGTTTAATGTAGGCTTACCATTGTCGACACACTAAGCCCACGCCTTAGCTTTAGTCTAACCTTAGTACATTATATAACGATTCGATTAAATTAAGCTTAAGCGTAAAGGTCAGAAGAGTATGGCACCCGAGCCATTCATTAAGCCCATTAATTTTTCTAGCAGTATAATGTCCTATAGGTGACATAGGCCCAAACGGCTTTGCAGTCGTTTACCAAAAAATTTAGATTATGATAACACTACTATTTGATGTCACGTTTCCTACACTCTCCACGGTATGTATGACGCACATGTTAAAACTTACCTAAAGCTCGCTTTCTTTGCTCACTCTTGTCAATCTGTCGTTATTATTATGTATTCTTACACATTTCGAGATCTTGCATTTTATAGCGCAATCAATGCTTTGCGTTGATAATTGTAGTCGTTTGTAACTATCATAAAAGCAATTTTTTCTGCAATTAACTTGACCACGTTTATGAAAAAGTTTTTGCCCGTGACTACGAGTACCCAACCCAGGTAGAGACGTGACATATCGATTCATATCTCGACTAACTATCTCGACTATATGTCGACTATTCTATTCATACTTTTATATTTGACAGTTTAATATCGAATGATTCAGCGGACTTCCAAAGATTTTACTTAACATTGTCAGGCTACCATTTAGGCGATTATTTTATCATCAGGCGATTATTTTATTACATGAATAGGTATAAATCCAGGAACGGTTCTTGTGAACAATCGTTGAACACTTTCCAAAATGCCTACATCTTTTAGCAAATCACCAGTCCATAGCGTTTGAACTTACTTAGGAACTGCCATTAATACAAATGTTTTATGCAACAGAACAAGGAAAGCAACGCAAAAATCCCATTTATCAAAAATTAGGCACAACATTTGCAGTTTCATACGTCTAGGGATAACAGAAAAGTGAGGACATTGACTGCAGCAATAATATGTTAATAATGGGATGTCCATTTTTATACGGTAGTTTAACGTTTTATATATTGGCAAAGACACAAAAAGTGCTTACACATAGTTTTTATATGTTTTCGATCTGTGGTCATTGATATTTTAGTTTTGCAACGTCTGTAGAAATTTAAAACAGAGAAACCTGATACATATCCAAATTATAAGCTCATTTTACGACACAGCGTTTTTCTGTCAAATATTTCTCTATTTCAGGACCAAGTGTCAAAAACAAACCAGAACATTTCAACACGTTGTTGAGTTTGGCTAAAACCTATAAGTAAAGCTAAATCATACGCTATATAGATTCAGCGCTAAGATCGTATGTTGATAGCGCTAATTTAATTTTACCTAGAAACATCATCTTAATGCTTTGACCGACATTATTTTAGGAAAACCTACAAAAGGGTTGGGATAGACACTCGACGACGTCACCTTTCTTCATGTAGCTAACATGATTAATTGTGCCGTGTTAACATATGAGCCAAATCAGAACAGTTTTTAACAGGTTATGTTGTGTAATAAAGAAACTGGCTTTAGATTTGGCGCTGAAATTTAAATTTTCCCGTATGAGTTTCTTCGTAAGAGCTAATATCATAACGGTATCACATAGTTAAACCGGCAAGCCATCTATGTCAAGAATTCAACTAAACAGTTTGACTTACAACCTAGTTACAAACCATAACAGCAAAAAATCGGACTGATCTTAGCCTGAGATATGACGCTGTTTGACTCCAGCTTCCGGACGGGTAGAGATATTGGCAAAATATTGTAGTTCGAGACACTTAGCAATAAAACCACCCAATAGAAAAACACGAGAACCAAATACATTGACCGGTTGCTGAATTTACAACGTATATATCGCAAATATTGCAAACATCAGCTATGTGATCTCTTTTCTTAATTTTTATTGAGACCAATAAATTTTTATTTCTGATTTTGTATATTTAATGGTGCATCCTATTTAATATAGAACTCCCGCGATCTATGTATGATTCGAACGCGATTGTTATTCCGTGCAAACAATATAAAATAGTGTGATGGCATGTTCATTTTTAAATTCAGGAATTATATACAAGTTTGAAAAGTACATTTTGCCAAAGCGATCTCTAGTATTATCTTGGGGTAACCGAAAGGTAATAAATTGTTTGGTGTTACTCAGTTTTTTGAAAAATGTGCGATTAAAATCACATTGCATTATTTCGTTATAATGGATATTTTCACTTAAAATTGCGCTGCTAGTTCCTTAAATGTTGATCGAGAACAGCATATACATGTTGATGCGCTCAAAATTTAAAATAGCGATCACGTACTAAGTGAAATTCCTGATATATTTGATTGTCATCGTTTTTAAGATCGTGCATAATTAGCGGAAGAACAACCCGGGCGTAACCACCTGATGTCTACCCGTAAATGTAGATGATTATTACAAATTTTTCTCAAATATTTCTAATTTTAACTACAGTCAAAACATAATTATATTAATTGTCGTTACATTTCACTTGCAGACGAGTATGATTCCAACAACGACCCGCAGATCATGTTTTGGCTGTTCCGCTCACAATATCATAAAACAATATTTAAAAAATGTAAGCTTATATAACAGATGTAATTCATTAAAACATTATAAACCACGAACTTATAAATTGCCTTAGGCAAATCATATGCATTACAGTTACCGATTTTAAGTTAGTGTTTATCATATTTCATTGGACAGTTTTAAATTGAAACTGGTCAGAGCACAGTCGCATATATCAGCAATTATATATCAAACTTTTAATTCATCAAACTAATTGCCTATTGTAACCCGTTCGGTTTTGCAACATTTGCGAAGTAACACAGACGGCATACTACAATGTTTGTTTTATATGACTACATATATTTGCTTATAAACTAAATTCTGGTGATACATAACTGGACAGAAGATTAAGTTGGAGAAAATTGACAAAAATTGGGATTACTTGGAGAAGACTGACTCAGATTGATGAAAAATTTAGCAAAATTGTAAAAAATTATGAGCTTTCAAAATTTTTGCCCTACTCCCGACCGGGTTCTTCCGATGCGACCATCTACCTCCGGCTGAGTCGTTTCTCTTGGAGACTTATCCATTTATATAGTTGTGTTAAAGGTCACTTGTAACGAAGCTTAAGCTGATAATAGGCTAAGTCTTGCACACCAATTACATCATTCATTACGTCTATCCAGTTAATTATAGCAAAGAGTAAACTAAAGAAAATGACACCACATACACGCGCTTAATTACGTTAATTATGTCGTTTTTCTGTGAAAAAGATCCGTTTAGAGAGCAGAGCTGGTAAGCGATGTACAGAATATATAACTGGTTAGATAACTCATGAACACCTGGTTTAAACTAGAAATATGTATTCATAGCCTCTAGCGTTGATATTAACTAGCACACACAAAGCATTGTTTACTCCAGTAGTACTCCGGCACCAAAAGCTTTAGTTGATCATCGCTTATTAAACAATGGAATAACACAACAAAATTAATGTGCAGTATTTTTCATATAGCAATTCCGCAGGCAAAAATCTTCAATTTTGAAGATACAAAAAGTCTTCGTACAAATAGACTCAATCTTAAATGCGGCTTGAACAGTGTATAAAATTATACATTATAGATGAGGGAATATCTAAAATTTTCGACACCAAAAGGACTTTTGCAATCCTAAAATTTCAGAAAAAATTCTTACAAAATGATCAAATGGACATTTTCAGAGATGCCTCCAAGACTTGAGGCCTTTGCTATAGGTAGCTACATTACGGATAGGAAAGCTAATACAACCGATCTATAATGCATAAAGAGCTATATTATCGAGATAGTGCGATCGGATGCCGCTTCGGATGCCCTTAGTGTCAACTTTTCGCACAACTATGAGTTGCACTACATCGGCTGGTTTTATGAGCATAACCTTGTCGAACGTTTTCTCATGAAATACAAATGTCTTTAGAAAGGACGCAAGATGCAGGTATATCTCGTGATCCCACATGGTACAAACGCACCGGCCACTGGTGCCGATAAAGAACTGAAAGGCTTTAAAATGAAATCATACCACGACCCAATTAATTCCCTCGTGCTTCTAGCGACTTGCTTCGCTATATATCGTCGTCACGGCCGATGGAGTGTGACTTACTGTGACATGCAAAGCTATATAATCTGCGTTTGTAAATATACAAGAACGGAAACTCCGTAACAGATAAAGCTTATATACAACCAAGAAATCATCTTAAGTGGTTACCCCTACAAAAAATTCAACGGAGTTTGCCAGGCTTGCTACATCAACATTCGGACAGTAAAGTATTGATAATAGAGAATTGCCGCGATAATTGTATATCGATCTCTTGGGCCCATCTTAAAGCTCATTTCACATAATCATACTGCACAGATACCGACCACCATAAAATATATGTGGCTCTAAAATGAGTCGAAGAAGACATATTTTTAGTGGTTGTGGAAAATTGGTTGTCGTCATGTATTTCCGGTCTCATAGGCCTATTTTAATCAAATATTTTAGTACTTGCATGCTCAAAGTCTAGTCCAAGGTCTTGGGGACATTGCGGGTGCACCGGGGAAAGGGGATGTCTTCAATTTCTCTAGAAGGAGACCGATCGATTGGCGAAGAGATAAACTGCTCCATAATTTCTTGGAAGTATCCTGGAGCCGATTTTATGCCGAAAGGTAGCCGCATTTGGAGAAGGACACCCGATGTGTGCTGACAGCTAACTTCTTTTGACTCTCGGGCGCCAACTTGATCTGGTTGTACGCATCAGCAAGGTCGATCTTGGTAAAACCATGTCCTCCGCCTAATTTACGCATCAGATCCTCGGGTAATGGAATTGGCTGACGATGTGGTTCCAGTTGCCTGTTGACGGTTACCGAGTAGTCCCCACATACTCGAAGTTTAATTTTGGTTTGACCTTCCGGATAGGCACCACTAGAGTTTCATAAGCGTTGAACTGAGTAGGCTTCCAGACTTCTTTTGCGATGCCATCGTCGTAGGCATGGCAAAGATCTTCCTGGATGGCTAACGGAACGACTCTGGGTTTGCAAAAGACCGGAACGGCATCTGACTTTAACTTGACTTTTAACTCAAAATCCTTGAGACACCCCAACTCGGCTTGAACAAATTGGGAAACTCTGAACACAGTTGTCGACAGGCTTGTTGCAGGGTAGTGTCAGGGACGGACCGCACGAGAATGTTGATTCCACCTTGAGTTGCAGCATCCTTTGATGCTACTGTTGCGCTTAAATCAATGCCGAATTGAACTATGCCTTATCGACAGAACAAATTGAGGTGTGGGATATTGGTGACGGTTAAACTGATCGATTGCTGGTGATCCTGACCAGGCAAAGACGCCGTTGTTGAAAATGAACCGCAAATAGTAAGAGGTGTTTTAGTGGCACTCTCATATTTGCCGGAAACGGCATCCAGTGGTGGTCTTCCCAACGATTTCCATACAGCTTGATCGCAAAAGTTGTCTCCAGCTCCAGTGTCCACTTCAAAGTTGAAACGTTGGCCATTAATGTTCAGCGTCTGATGCAATTGTGGTACAGCATTGAGGTGTTTTACTGTCTTAATCCCTCGGTGCTGTATGAGCTTGACCGGATCAGTGTTACTGGCACGTGCCTTTTGCACACACCTTTTCCAAATGTCCAAGCTTTTTACAGTGGTTACAGACCGTTTTGCGATGTATACAGTCTTTTCCCGTGTGATTGGTTAGGCCGCGCCGTCCACAGGTTCCTTTCGGAAAAACCGGTCGCCGTGTTTTGTTATTGGCTGGACGACTCTGTGACCGACCGGAGACTCCTCGGGAAATCGACTTGGTGCCTTTAATTTTGTTGACCGGCCTTGATCGGGATCCGTATACTGTTTCTTTGGCAACCTTTGCCGCTTCTTCTGTCTCGATTGCTATGGAAACCGCCCGACTGAAAGTCTGAAAGTGAGAACGTCGTCTTAAGCTTGAACAGTGCCTTGAGAATCGCTTGGTTCCCCACCGAACACATGAAGCGAGTTCGCAACGCTTCATCCAGCGAGTCTTTGATTGAGGTGTCCCAGGTGACCGCATCTTGGCGGATTCTTGCAGCTAGCTCCGAAATGGTCTCGCCGGGCTTCCGTGACATTTCGGACCAGAACTTGAATCTTTCTCGGACTACGTATCACGTTGGGTCGAACTGCGACTTCATAAGACCCGAAATTTCGTCGAGCGTCAAGTCGTTGACGTCTTTTGAAGGCGTTTGTTGGGACGCTAGGTTTACCAGCAGTTTGTAACTAACAGGTAACTGGTTTGTAAGAAATACCTGGGCAGTTTCGTCGGTTGGAATTGAGTGTGCACCGATATAGGTAAGGGTTCGAGCCCAGTAATCCGTCCACAGCTCTGTCATCGGATCGAATGCGACGAATGATGGTATAGCTTGCTGGGGACAATTCTGTGAAGTTGATTGTTCAGTCTTTAGCAGGGCGGCAATCAATTGTTTGTTTTGTTCCTGCGGTACTGCCATCTGTTGTTGGTGCTGCAGTTGGAGCAGCTAGATCAAGTCGGATGTTTCGGACATGCTGTTGAAACCGTCATTCGGTAATTATCGCGCACCGCGGAGATTGCAGGTCTTGTCTGTTTATCGGACCGCCGATTTCACAAAACGAATGATTGTCTGACCGTCACGGGATTCTTCTGTGAATCGTCAGCGGTTGACCCGGAAACCACCAGATGATATCGAACGGCTTGTTTGCACGTCCTAAAATGACCGGACCCTCGATCGCTTTGCACCGCTTGATTTCTTGAAAGGAGCGACTCACGGATTGACCCTTGAACGTTTCGGAACGATCGTACCCGTTGACGAGCGGACCCTTGATACGACTTGAATCGATCGGACCCTCGAACGGTTTGAAATGACCGGTCCCTTGAACGGACCCTCGACCGACTTCGACTTGAACGAACCCTAGACCGCATTCGACTTGAACGGATCCTTTATCGCGATTGATTCGGATGGATCTTCGACTCGAACGGCTCTTTGACCGACTTCGACTTGACCGGACCCTTGACCGCCTTGATGAAGCACTGTCCGAACAGAAAATGATCAATCGCGCCGATTGCGACTGGCTAGAATCGGACGTTTGAAGCAAGCAAACGATGTTTACAACAAACAAGATAACATTGAACAACGGCCGCGCCGTGCAAAGCCAGTTGAACCAAAAAAAATTATGAAACAACTCATGTCGAAGATCTCATCCTGATCGCCGAATTCTGTTGCATTAAGTAAACAATGACCTTTATTGAAAACAAAACAGGGCATAAGTCTAATATCGGGGCCCAAGAAATGAAAAAAATTTTTTGCTCCGATTTGCCTAAAATTTTGCATACGGGGGTTTTCCAGTATGGGGAATTCATTTTTGACACTTTTAGCGAAAAAAAATTTTTTGACCAAAAAAATTTTTTTTGACCCAAAAAATTTTGAAAAAAATTTTTTTTGCCGAAATTCACCCAAAACCATTTTTTGATGCCAACAGAAAAATCAACATATTCAACTTACTTTTTGGATTTGATGCAGTGCAGCTTGGTGAGCGCAACTAAGCAGCATCTCTTAAATTTCGTCGAGAGTCTTTATTTTTTCTCACGCTTGCTATCTGGCTTTGTAATTGTTGCCTCGTCTTCTCACATTTCGTTTACTTTTTCTCACGCTAGCTAATTTTGTAACACTTTCATCGTTTACCGCCTGCTTAGTTTTTGTTTGGATCCGAATGCTTTTTGGAAATGGATGTTTTTGAGATAACAGAACAGCTAAGGGACGAACGAGCTGCCGTTGCATTTTTGCAGCGGCATAACATCATACACACTCAAGTAGAGTGTCCGGTTTGTGCACGTGAAATGACCATGACACGGGATGCCTGTGTGGCTGGTTTCAAGTGGCGTTGCCCCCAAAGCATGCCAAGCAAAGTATTTTGACCAACAGTTACTTCGCAACCACCAGATTGCCGCCAAAGAAGGTCGTCATGCTGATCTACTTCTGGGCCGCGGAGGTCAAATACAAGCAGATTGAATTCCTCGTAAACGTGGCGCACAATACGGTTATTGATTACATGCAGTACCTCCGTGATATCTGTAGCTGGAAGCTTTTGCAAGATCCAGTTCGCCTTAGCGGTCCCGGGGCTGTCTGCCAAATAGACGAGAGCGTCATGGTCAAACGGAAATACAACCGCGGCAGACTGCAGCGTGAACGATGGGTCTTCGGCATATATGATGTCCTTGTAAAGGAGGGCTATTTGTGCTTTGTCGACGACCGTTCTGCAGCAACCCTGCTACCGATTGTCCAACGAGTCATCGCGCCGGGCTCTACGGTGCACTCAGATGAGTGGCGCGCTTATAATGGTCTCAACGGTTTGGGGTACTTCCACGAAACCGTTAACCATTCGCACCACTTTGTTGATCCGCTTACGGGGGCGCATACCAACCATGTTGAATGCATGTGGCGGAACGCAAAACAGAAATTCAAAGCAATGTACGGCACAACTGACGCGATGGTCCCCAGCCACTTGGATGAATTCATGTGGCGCCAACGCTACGGTCAAACATTTCAACTTGCACTCCTCAACATGCTGCGTCATATTGCAGAGAGGAATCCCTGCAATTAGCTAAGACAGCCAGCAACGCAGCGCCCAGTGGGTGGTAGGACGGGGTATGGGGCGGAAACTCCGCCAAGCAAAGATTTGCTTGACTGTCCCAAGCCAGCAAAAGGAGGAGGGACGCCCGAATTCCAGCTCTATGTTCGCAAAGTGTATTATGAAGAAGGACTCTCGACGAAATTTAAGAGATGCTGCTTAGTTGCGCTCACCAAGCTGCACTGCATCAAATCCAAAAAGTTAGTTGAATATGTTGATTTTTCTGTTGGCATCAAAAAATGGTTTTGGGTGAATTTCGGCAAAAAAAATTTTTTTCAAAATTTTTTGGGTCAAAAAAAATTTTTTTGGTCAAAAAATTTTTTTTCGCTAAAAGTGTCAAAAATGAATTCCCCATACTGGAAAACCCCCGTATGCAAAATTTTAGGCAAATCGGAGCAAAAAATTTTTTTCATTTCTTGGGCCCCGATATTAGACTTATGCCCAAAACAGAAGACACCAAACTGAGAGTTCCCACTGTTTATATACGTTTTTGGTTGTTATTATTACATCATATGTAGCTACGTAGGCAGTATTACGTCATGCTTCATTGGTTGCATCAGATTCGAAACGGTTGCATCATCAGTCATCTTCAGTCGACGTGGCGAGAAGTCGGTTGTGTACACGACAGTTTTTATAGCAGATTTTTATTCAAAAATTTCCCACAGTGTGTAATGACTAAAACAGCTGTCTGTGAACGCTGCATATTGCAAACTTTAATTGCTAAAATACAATTTGACAAAAAATTGCATCCTCGCAGTGGGTTTTGAAATTAGAAGTCCAGCGTTTCCTGCAAAGCTCTTGTTATTAGAAATATCCGCTCTATAGGCAAGTGCTCCCTTTAAATTTCACATACGATGAATGATATTTTCAATCACAAAACGCACCAGAGATAACACAAACAAACATAGTATTCCAGTGCTAACTGTTGTCCAGTGTTCCACTAGCAAATTCCTATCCGACTGGCTAAAAGAAACTTGTCTTTTACAGTCCGCTACAAAAGACAAAAGTACCTTATGGTAGCAGTTACGTTTTCAAATTTTGTTAATTTGGCTTTTAGAGATATTAGTCTCTGGCAGCGATGCACAGCAAAATTAAATATGCAAACTGTAACACTACAGTATGCGTATATATACATTTTTCTGTTGAACACTGCATAGAGGTACGCTACTAACAGATGTAGAAAAAAGATATTACCGCATTTAAGTGGTGTTCGAAGAAACTTCGCTCGCCACTCTCGCGCTGTTTTTATATCTGTTCCAAATTTTAAGAAATAGCGGCAATATTTTCAAAAGTTGATGCACAAGCTGTGTCATATTCACAAAACCAGCTAAATTTATAATAATAATGACATTTATAACGCTTCTTTTTCACGAAAGCGTTGCAAAAGCTCAACAGATTGTCAGAGTGTTTAATAGTTAAAGTGCAGCAAGTTTGTAATATCGCTCTGGCGCACTA
This sequence comes from Trileptium ribeirensis, assembly GCA_030248225.1. Classification (NCBI taxonomy): domain Eukaryota; kingdom Metazoa; phylum Nematoda; class Enoplea; order Enoplida; family Thoracostomopsidae; genus Trileptium; species Trileptium ribeirensis. The sequence goes on from JASANE010007658.1 coordinate 79,896, forward strand.
GGAAACAAGTCTTCAGTTTTGCTATAAACGCAGTCACGTCGAGAGTACTGTCGCGAAGTGTTTTTGTAGCCTTAATTTTGTTGCCTGAATTTATATTGCAGTGTTTCTAAAACTGCCGCAATTTTCTGGAGCAACTGTGTTAAAACCGACAGAGTTTTTTAAGCGAAATTGACATAGTTTCTGTACCAGTCCAAGAGTGACACGTTTTTCTAAAAGATACACAGCATCTGTAGCTGTTTCCTAAAAGTAAGACAGTTTTTATAGTATTTTCTTAAAATTTCTGTAGCATTTCTTGTAAAAGTGACACAGCTGCTGCAGCAGGTTTTTTCTAAAAATTTCCCACAATGTGCGGTGACTCAAAACAGCTTTCTCTGAGCGCTGCATAATACAAACTCTAACCACGAAATATACAATTTGACAGCAAATTGCTTCACCCGTGGCGGATTTTGAAATTAAAACTGCAGCGTTTCCTACAAAGCGCTTGCTATTAAAAATATCTGCTCAATAGGCAAGAGCTCGCACTAATTTTGCATACGATGAATGATATATTCAATCACAAAACACATCAGAGATAACACAAACAAACATAGTATTCCAGTGCTAAACCATTTAAGATGATATATTTCGAGTGGCATCGCCATTTGAAACCGATTATTAGTAGTCGAACAGCGTTGACCGGCCATAGTATGCTCTCGTTTGGCCTAAACACAAGTAGTTTAAATCATTCGCAAAATTTGAAGTTTTTTGATTTTATTACGATTTCAATTAATTTCTCTAAATATAAGCTGTATGTATGTAATGAGAGCTGATAAAAAGAAATGGTCAAAAGATTAGATAGCGCTATGGAACTTTACTACGTATTAATTAAGCGTTATTAGATTTATTGTCTTCTGTGTATAATAAACCGTGTGAAAATACATTTTAAACGCAATTTTTTTAAAAATAGCTTTCGCAAAACTAAATTGTAAATTGCCGGTAAGCTAAAAATAGATTTTGTCGACGTTTTGATTTGTTCAATACTTTGAATAACTTAGTTTTTAATGAAACTCAACGCTCCTCTGCACGAAAATATATTACCAGATTCAGGAATATGCTGAGGGCACTTAGGATTAGCAGCCTTAAAGTTAGGTGTATAACTGTAAAGACAACAATCATTTTGAAATTTCATACTTACTACATTCACAAATTCAAACGTTTAGCTCAAAACATTATCTCAAATCAAATTTTGATCGAAATTTAAAATCATCTTTTACGCATTTCTGGCGAGTTAAAACGTGTGAACACTGCTCAGCCTTTTGTGTACAATTACTTTCGCTAATCAGAGACAAGGAACATATATTATAATTTTTGAACTGAAAATTTAAGCTCAAATTTTGAAGCCCAGCTATTTGCCATATATTCCCATTCAAAACTGTAGTCAACTTTTTATCTAATTTTTATCAAAATTTGGTCAAATTTTGAGCTCAATGTTTGAGCAAGTCTTTTGGTACGACGCAGGCGACAGTCTGTTTGTTAGCTGTATTACTAGCGCAAATATATTGTAATCATCTTAGCTTCTATTTCTAGTTTGTTGGGTAGCGCATCTCACCAATTTCGTCAACGTATATATTATATGTTCTTCTAAATAGATATTACTAAAATTATCTTCTCGTTGGTTTCATGAAGAGGTCACGTGTCCAAGAAAATGAGCATGGGTTCTGTGTCAACAACGTAGCTTCAGTTTGTTATACCGCAATCCTTACCTTTGTATAATTATTTAGGATATTGTGTGACTGCCACTTGTGAGCTAAGAGTTTGGCTTTAATGCTGTTTAGTGACTGCTGATCGCACGCAAATGACTACTATTGCTAAAGTGCTTCTCCAACTGCTCTTCTCATTAATGTTGTGACGAGTTTATGATAGTACCTTGATAACAACATATTTCTCTCATTTATTAGTTGTAGTAATCGATCTGTCTTGTACGTAAGTTGAAATGGATACAGAAAAATCTAAGTTAAGTTAAGTATAACTACATAAAAATTTTTGAAACACTATTCGACATTGTTATTTTGCAGTAACGATTTAATCATTTATACTAACTTATGCGACACAATGTTTCTGTATACGCCTGTACTTGCAACGGGTCTTCACAAAGAGAACCTTGAATTCCTTGAACGGTTTTACTGATGTACCTGATTTCCGGAGATGAAGTTGATTACAACCCAACTACTGAGCTGAGCTTTTTACAAACGTCGAGGTTGCAATGTCCATCTAAAATTTTGATTCCAGGATTGATACAATACTTGAAGACATCTATGACATTCACAACTATACACCGTGTAAACTGAATGTCAACTACAAGTTTTTTGTGTTGATTTCGACGTTTTAGCCAAATTCTTGTCCGCTAACCAACATATTTTTAAACTCGGGGGTTAACGAAGCAGGCCGTGCATCTACTAAAAGGCGTGCCGGCATGATAGTTGACCTAAATAAACTTTATTTCTATGCAAGAAGTAGTTCAACATAAATACATTGCTATGGCTACTTAAAATCTTTTATCACAAATTCGTTTGTGCTCAGAAAAATGTGCTAATTACTAGAGGTGAAACAGAGCCTAATTTTTAGACTCGGCTCTGCCCGAAATGTGATCTGAAGCTATTTCATTATATAGCGTAGGTATACACCGTATCCGTATGCCACTGAGTGGCGTTGTCTAGACCATTGAGAGAAAAATATCCACATGGGGGTCTTCTATAACATAAACGCCACATAAAGCTACACTCAAAATTCCTACGCTTAAAATATCCAGTATTGCCTTATGCTTAATAACAATCTAGCATAACTATACTTAATTTTAAGCATAATTATGTTTATTTTAAACTTGCAAAAATTACAGAATAGTTATGCTCAAAGATAGTATAATATAACTATATATTCAGCATAAACATTTTGATGTAAATAGATACTCCACTGAGCCCGCATAATTAAGGAACATCGGTTTATCAGCTAACCAGTTCATCCAAACCATAAACAATAATCAGTTCAAGTTCAGCGATTGTCCAATGTTCGCTTAATGTAAAAGCATTTACAGAACGTTAAAGCGAAAAAGTTTTATTGATAATATTATGAAGATACTAGAGAAAATACCGAATTTGGCATAAAAATGTTTTCGCTTCCTTATTCCATATCAAAACTCTGGTGAATTCGGTTACATGCCAATCGTATGTATCGATAGGGTACCGCATAGCGGCGTTATCACCTAAATGTGGGATGCCATCCGAAGGCAAATCTGCCCCTACCGTAAAACCTCCGCATGACCAAGACGAGCGGAAAACTTTAACACATATTACCAGAAATTGGTTGAGAATTGGCCAAAATGAAGAAAATTTGGAAGAAATAATTCATCGCAAATTGGCAAAAATTGGGAAAACATTTGGCAAAATGGGGAAAAATTTTGAGTTCGCGAAAATTGCAAAGGTAAACCACCGCGGCCACAGCGTGAAAATTTCTTTTTGTCTGTCGATAGTTGCTGTAACTCATAGTTCTTCGTTGGTGTAAATGGCTGTAGGGAATTTTTGTTCGAAAGGATAAATGATGTACATGTACACTTTAATGCGTTAATCTTTTTATGCATTATCAAGGCACAGTGGGATGGGACAAGGAATATCTACCGTATGGACTAAATTTGATGAACCTTCACTACTGGAGTTTCATATATCGTTGACGAACCTTTTAAGTCGAACCCGGATACCTTGGGTCGAGGTCTGTGTACTAGAAACAGACCAGTTCAGAGCGGTTGCTGACATGCCAAACAACCTTTGCAACGATCAATGCATCACTATATATGCAGTACTGACCAATGCCAGCTATTGTAACAAAATGTTACCCGTGAATATCTTTGTTTTGTGTTTATATATGTATCTTCTCAAACATTTCGGGCCGGGTTTAGGGCCGGGTTTAGATGAAATTTGGGGCTTTTTTGAAAATCCGTACGCTCAAGATAACACACCAGAATAGCTAGGGCCCCTGCCATAAAGAAAATGAGACAGGCCGGCCCGGTACGGCCCATGGTCCGGGTATGTTTCGGCACGGGGTTCAGGCCTAACCTCTCATATGTGCTAGTCACATATTTATATGTTTATTTCATACCCAGACATCAATAGGTACTTAAAGCCTATGATTCATGCATGCTCATAGGGCTAAGAGAGTTAATCCTTAGCCGTCGGATTCCTAGACACAAAGTGCCGACCCCATAGCAGGACCCTCAACGCCCTCAGGCGACGCCGCTGGCGCCAAACCCATAAGTCCTAAAGCTTACCCCCTAGGAGGCCGAAACCCATCCCTTCACATTCAACCCTCCCTCCTAAGGACCCGGCTGCCTCGTCGAACCTTGCGCCTCGAGCATGTACGCTATGATTGTATTAGACTATCAAATGTAAAATATTTCACTATTTGGATATGCTCCGTAACATTATGTACCTTGAGGTTTAATCATAATTCATCAATTTACCGCTGATACTTACATATTCTGAGTCCTTCCGGTTTGCCCACGAATACAAATTGATTACAAATTTATTGATCAGCGGATAGTAGTAGTTGTCTTTAGTCATAATTATAGAATGGTACGATTTTGCTGGCTGCCAGTCTTTTATTATCGTAAACGATAGTTCGCAGTGTCCAACCAGATACGTTGCTGCTAAAATCAAAATTGTATCATCTCTTGTTTATTACGCGTTAAGCGACATATTTTTCTCTCTTAAACTCATCAAGTTGGACACTGTCGATTTGGTGCCATGGCTATCGCTTAATCAAACGACATAGATTGCGTGCAATAAAGCTAAATTAGAGTCTTTTGCGATGTGTCAAAACCAATACCTCGGTTATTTGTTCTTATTAACAGATGCCTGCGGTGTGCAATAAACTGCATTCAATGTGGCATCTCGGCGACCTAATTTCACGCCGTTGTGTTTGGCTTTCTTTGCATGGTGATGTCAAAACTTGGATCCGAGCAAGCAACTCATGTCAACTGCCAAAGGTTCAGCTCGCTTTCGCAATTTCCAGTTGTTAACCCACGATTCTTTCGTGTTCCGCTATCTATAAATTTTCGCATATTCTGACAGCGGTAGATTAATTTTCGCTGTGTCCAGAAGCTATACCCAATGCAGATATTATGACAGACAGGTGCTCTCGCATTCATTGCACGCTCTATCACGTTTCCGTGGCGTACCGCCCACAGTTACGACCGATCGATGCACACAGTTCAAATGTTCAACCATGTATCGGCTTGCTGAATTGCTAGGCCTGAATGGCACTCGTAGCACTGCCTATCATAGGATCGCTAATGAATTCGGTAGAGAGGTATCACAGACAGGTTAAAGATCGTCAAAAATCAACGAATAGTTCATAACGTTGGGTAGAGGCTATGCTTATGATTCAGCTGGGTACCCTTCCAACGTTAAAACAAGGTATTAACTGAACGGCCATATAACTGGCCGATTGTCAGTCGCCTCGTCTCCGAGGAGAATTTTTCGAACAATTGCTTGCAAATGTTAATGTCTTGGAGTTCGCTAATCAGGAAATCGCTTGGCTATTCGAAACCTCAGGCATGCTGTAACTGAAAGGACAAGAAGACGAAATACATTTTTATCAAAAATGACAACATGCGCTGCAACTTCAATTTTATTATGACTAGCCTTATAGGGTTACCGAAAGGACTAATAAGTATTGTAAAGTAAAAATTGGAGGGAAAAGGCATGCAATCAGTCTCGATTGATTGTTGTTGTTCTTCGTTCGCTTTGTTTCTTACATAAACGTCCAATTTTAAACGGCTCAGTGGTCAGTGCACGAAGAGAGTACCCAGTCGGTTCGTGGTCTATTTGCCGCCGCTGTAAACATTTCTTCAACGTGATACAAAATACATGAAGCAACGCTCTGTATATCACTGTACCTAGTGCTGTAAATTTGCCATTTTTCAGGCTCTCAACATCTTGGAAGCGTAGCAGGTAAAAATTGTGCACTGCCGTCATAATGAGTTCATACTGAGGTTGTTTTTGACGATCAACATAATGTTTCATCGGTAAATATTCCGCAGAAATATTTTATTGTTGACGACAATTGCTGAAAGCAACTGGAGATGCTAATATTTAGAATTAAATCGCAATAAACTTAAAATTTTTTGTAGTTAAGGGTGCGATTTTTAAACCTCAACCGAATAATAAGTCTGAGGTACTTGATATTTCATGACAAGCTGAGGAAATATTTTTTCTTAAGTTAAAAAGTGTGGACTTAGATTGGGCATATAAGCCACTAACACAGCTCAGTCGGAGAGTTCTCTCCGAAGCAGTTGTTGCTGGTAAGTAGCTTTAATATTTTGTGTAAAAATTTATTAATAAATTATAGGCGAGGCTTTGTATACCTATAGGAGTCGCATTAGTTAAATTTTATCTGAGGTATTTTTTTCTTTTCTTTTCGCGTGGCAAGCGTAAGGTTTTTTGTCCAGAGGATCTTAGGTTTCGCTACATACATATGAATTCATACAAGAAATTGTTAACTTTCATAGTTTGAGTTAAAGAGTGCAAGAGTATCATTTCCTGCGCCAACACTAAACTACAGTTCCGAAGAGAGTTCTATGTTGCAAATGAATCGAGAAAACATTTTCTAGCTCGTGAATATTGGTAATGAAATAAGACTTACAAACAGCATCGGACACACCCAGCATAATATAGTTCGGATTCATTTCAACCAGTGTTAATCCGTCATCAAATCGTGGAACGTATTCAACTTGTTTATGACGTGTTGTTACAAAGCGCTTCAGTTGACTAACTTCATCTGTATTGTGACTTTTTAATACATATTGCCAAAATGCGATACTATCCCGATCATGAGAGCGCACTAGGATGAGACTTCCGGACTCTAATCTATCCATCAGTTGGCTCAATGTATTAATCGAGGTTTTGGTCTTCGTTGAGAGAACTATTTTTGTCAAGTTACCATCGAACAATAATGATACGCCAATCGCCATAAAACCTGCGCTTGCTAGACAAATACGCCACGAATTAGCTGTTGATGCTACGGTTTCGCTCGCTTCGTACTGATCACAAAACACGGTAAATATGGTCCATAATAACTGAAATCATAGTAATTTTATAATATTTGTCAATAGCCACATGACGTACAGTTTTACCAAACAGTGCATAGTAAAGCTCGTATATATAACAGCAAGTAATACCACCATAATTAACTTTTAGAATGATTAAATATTTCTGGTTACTAACTGGAATAGATTTCCACAATGATTATTGGGTTTATCTGCTAAACCCATTATTCCTTGGGCGTACCACTTACCCTTATAGCACGGCTAATAAAGACGTCAGCATTTTTAGAAGTGTTAGTGGCTGCAGTGTCTAAAAAACTTGAAGGTTAAGTTGGAAACGCAAAATTGCTGTAAACTGTTGAAGGATGTATGACTGCGTCTAATCCCGTTTTCTTCGTGTACTGTTGGTTTAACAAAGAGCTCATGGTAGAAAAATTATAAAAGGCTATTACATTCAACTACTATCATGAGCACTTCTTCAGCCTAACCCCAAAGATGCATTGGGTAACCCACAAAGGTGCTACTCACGTGTGCTATCTATACACATTTTCTTGCCGCGGTACTAACTACGGTGTTGGCAATAGCCAATGAGATGGCAGCTGGTTCAGCAGGCCGTCTCCATCGATCGGCACCGGGGACTCGAATCACAATCACATATTGTGCCCACAGTTTACGTCGTTAAAAATAATTATTCAACTTGCAACTGTCCTGTCGAAACACTATGTCGATGTCCCCCAGCAAAAATTATATTACGACGTCTCTGAAGTACAGTAGTCTTCGTTAGCAAAAATACAGTAAACTTTAGTGGATGAATTTAAACATGGTGGAGGCAGATAGATCGAAAAACAGGTTAAACAGGTCGAAAAATGACCACATCATTAAAGCAAGTAAAGTGCATCTGCGCAGCTGGGTGCCATACTTTTATACGGTGGGGACGTCAGTGTGGGACTTCAGTGTTCAACGACTATGCCGCTCGAGGATTGGCTTTCACATCGCGGCAAAAGCGAAATTGTTAAAAAACATTACAAAGGGGCCTACGTAAGTCTGTCAAGTTATTTACAACAAAGTTTAATATTGCATTTCATTTACGTGTTTCATATTCGGCTAATTTAGTCTCAAATGGAATGTATCAGAATTCCATAAACCTATAGACCAGCCAGACCAAATAAATCATATATTTTACAAGATTTTTTCCAAATATCTATTTTGTTTTGAGTTCATTATTTCAATAATGTAAATCTATTATGATACGGTACAATGAATGGTACGGTTAAATAGGTTTAAGTGTATATTCATGTTCTCTTAAAAGAAATAAAATGCCCATAATGATATTTTTAATATCTCTTGCGTTACCTAACAAATAAAACGCATAAGCGCTTGAACGCATATTTATAAAATGCCAATGAACGTACGTTTTTTGAGCTAGTGTTGCTATCACGTGGCATCACGTTATTGATTGTTACTGCACATACTGCAATAACGGTAGTAATGGCAAATATAGCAAGCCAAGTCGCGCTTGAAAATACGTCTATCAGAATATCAGAATATAAAGCATAAGCCGAGAGCCGTTTACGACTAATAATGAATCCGTATTGATGTGAATGTTCAAGGAACGGGTAGAGAAAATTAAATCCGTCACGCACGCGATTCGCTGTCATAATATAGCCCGTACAAATTAAATTTGTTTCATGTGGATTGTTAATTTTCCGTAAAAACCCAGTTTGTTGTGGTACGATCGACTGATCCCCAATCAACGACGTCCGAATAATATTGAAATGAATAAGTTACATTGACCACAGATAGCAACAATGAACATATTTCGTACGTAGCACCTGGATATAAACAGCGAGATTTCTTGTACGGTTCGATGGCACATGGATTGACAAATGACGGAAATGGCGCAATGTGAACTGTTAAAGAACGATTTAAAACATCCATATTGTCACTTTTTCGTGAATCTGTCAGACTCAGTTGCACAATTTCATTTTTAGAATTAATGTTTTGAATGCAGTGGCTTCTACTAGTACACAGCTCGATCAACTTTTTCAACTATATACATGCAACGTTAAGCACGGCCGCAGCATATATGTTAGCAATAACTACTAATCGTTTAGTGTCAATAAGGTGATAATATTTAGTATTTATTAAATACATTCATAAAGCATACAGTTAGTCGGAATGATTGTCTAAAATTGACATCAGAGACATTATTTCCTTTCAATTATTTACCACTCTTTCACCGATTTAGCATTTACTTAAGCTCACTTTGATCTCATTGGCTTTTGGCGTCCTGACATTTAAAACTATCAAAGGGGCAAAGAACCGTGGTTTATTTGTCGATACCTCTCGGTAATGGCTCGGCTTTGATCTCATTGGCTTTTGGCGTCCTGACATTTAAAACTATCAAAGGGGCAAAGAACCGTGGTTTATTTGTCGATACCTCTCGGTAATGGCTCGGCTTTGATCTCATTGGCTTTTGGCGTCCTGACATTTAAAACTATCAAAGGGGCAAAGAACCGTGGTTTATTTGTCGATACCTCTCGGTAATGGCTCGGCTTTGATCTCATTGGCTTTTGGCGTCCTGACATTTAAAACTATCAAAGGGGCAAAGAACCGTGGTTTATTTGTCGATACCTCTCGGTAATGGCTCGGCTTTGATCTCATTGGCTTTTGGCGTCCTGACATTTAAAACTATCAAAGGGGCAAAGAACCGTGGTTTATTTGTCGATACCTCTCGGTAATGGCTCGGCTTTGATCTCATTGGCTTTTGGCGTCCTGACATTTAAAACTATCAAAGGGGCAAAGAACCGTGGTTTATTTGTCGATACCTCTCGGTAATGGCTCCGGTTTTTAGTCATTCGGCTTTACCAGTCAGACGCTGGCTTTAATGCCTGGTTCCCAGCTGAACTTTGGAACCTCTCCAAATTTTCATAATTCTCCTGTAACATTTTCTTTAAAAGTAAAATTTTTAAAGTTATTGATGTTGATTACACACGAAACTTTTTTGTACGAGGTCTCCAGATATGACGTATGCGCAATAGCATTTATCCTGTAATCCCAAATAAGTTGCAAGGTACGCATTAAATTTTGATAAAGTGAATATCTAGATAAGAATTTGCTTTCGCGCTTTAGCTTTATAATAAACAACCATGCTAGGAAAATCTTTTATTACGGTATTATACAGAGAAACTAGGAATAATAGTACGAAAATACCCAAAAATTATACTATTGCAACATATTTAATATAGTTTAGATATAAAAGTACACTTGTGGATCATGGTCATGCAAAATACATTTCATTTCGTCATGAAAGTTCAAAATATTGGCCATTAGTGGGCTATCCGATATTAGAAACTGTTGTCCTACAGATTTATGTAGACGACAGAAAATTATAAGGTACCATTGCACGGTGGATCGACATGTTTTCGCTGCAACTTCTCAATGAACAAATATTCGGTCTCAGTTGTACATAGCAGAGTGGGAGGATTCTGGTTTTCGATGCGAAACGGTCCTGGTTCGGGACTAGTAGTGGGATGTATTATATTATTTAATTTTGTGTTTTTTAGTCTGAGGTTATCTACGCTACAACCAAGAATATTTATTTATCGTTTGTATCATTGGTATTTTAATCCTGTATATATTTAAGCAGCTATACAGTGCTACAAACAAGTTTGATAATATATATGTTTATATACTTTTTTATATTTTTTATGTTATAATCATTTAATTTTTTATATATTTTTGTCGTAAATTGGTCATCAAAAACAGTACTCATGTTACTCTATCGTACATTCTAAACACTCGTTGGCTATTGGCATGGCACAAGTAGTTTTCTGTTGTACTTTTTCTTTGCGACAGCGCTTTCAACCACCTGCAACGACGACGCCAAGTGAAAATCCTGTGGGCTGTTAATTTTCGAACAAATGTGTATCATGAGACCACAGTATCATATCTTGTGCCCCGTAAGGCTGACAGTGCGCCTGACATGGACCCTATGTGCCTAGCAGAGTATGACCAAAAATTTGCGCTGGAGATAAAGACGTGAACTTGCGAATATTGAGCTGGATCGAATGGATTAGCGTCGGCTACAATGGGGGCCAACCGATGAATCTAAAGAGTGGGTCACCGGTCTACGGCGTTTCCTGACTAGAATGCGAAAGCCGTTTGGATAGGCTCCCCTTCCCGAATTTGACTTCTGTTAGTTATACAGATATTTTAAACAGTTGACTAATGAAGTATATACAGTAATAATCAGAGCATACATGATTAAGGTCCAATGTCCCTGGGTCGGGTAGGCGGGGCCTCGGGGTGGAGGGGCGTGTAAATATAAACATTTTTAGAATTTTGATCCCGTGACTTTATTGCAAACTGATGGTGAATTTCATATATTCATGGGTTTGCCAGATTTCCGCGACCGCAACCTTACATCCGTGAAAGGGTTGATCACCATAATACACAATTCGTTGTTTCCTAACAACGCGGAAGTTCACACCCTGAATATTCACTGGTTACGGGCCGGCTAAAGATATTTTTAGAGACCGTAGGAGTGTTCCGGATGGATTGTTCAAAAGATACTTGGCTGAATTTGTATGGCGTCAACAGTTATCTGCTCATCCATTTGGGACCATGGTTCATCAAATTCGGAAGGTGTATCGGGTTTAAGATATATATAATGTAAGTGCATTTTTTTGTTTTGTTTTTTTTGAATAATTCATGACTGCGCGGTTTAACTGAGTAAAATTGGTACCATTAGAGTTGCCTTGTCGAGCTGCGTTGAATGGTACATTATACATCGAAATTAGGCAGGAAAAGTTTTTGCAATTTTTTAACATACTTTGGTATCTTGGAACCGAATCAAAAAATCGAAAAATACATTCTGAAAATGGTCATAATGAGTAGCATTTAACTCAGCTCGTGGAGCTGAGACCAACTATTCCAAAACTTTAGCTGTACACCGATTCCCTGATTCTCCGGCCTCTGCATCAGGATTATATAATTTATTACTGCAAAGATGAAATTTAAACGCAATTGATGGATTGGATGTGGCCATAATAAAATCGGGATCCAGAATAAATTCTGATCATTATTTTTTCCATATCGCTGCACACAACCTCAGTAGTTTCCGCCGCGGTCCATGTGGTAGATACCACGTCTTTTGGTTATTATTTATTTGATCCATCTCTCAATATTCCGGTGTTTTATGCTCGAGTGTGGACGTTATGCCATAGATGATATCTAAATTTTATTTTGGATCAATTTATGATTTGCCAATTATAAACAACATTATATTACATATGTGTAGATATTTGGATGAAGCTAAATGGCGACAACCGAACACTTTACAAAGTTTAATAAAACTAATAATGTTTAGTTTCCGATATCAAATAGCTATTGCAGCAGATCGCATTGTAATAACGGTGACGCAGCTGCATGGCGCAACTTCCTAACACCATGCCCATACGACCCCGGCTATCATAACCTCAAGGGCGGACCCTAAGATT